>CAIGRN010063821.1:0-20889 GCA_903798345.1 Fraxinus anomala
AAAAAAAAAGATAAACTCTCCAAAAAAAAAAAAGCAAAACAATAATTGCTAATGCAAGCAATAAGCAAACGTTGGAAAAACTACAAACAAACCTGATTATTCATCTTAAAAAAAATAAACAACTAGGTACGTATTCAAATATAATTATGTTATTGATCTTTTATTTTTTATGTCCTTCGATATGTAAACTTATGATCAAAATAGTTAATCATGATGCAGTTAAATTCCTCCTAACAAATTGTTTTAAACATTCTTGTTCTATTCACCAATATTTTAATTCGGTTATATATGAAAATAAGAGATGTGGTTCTTCATGTGATTATTTTTTGAACTGATAAATATGGCTTGTGCTTCTATAGTTGAAATATAACTGTGAAGTTTCAATTAAACAAAGATATGCTTTTTGTAAGCATTTTTGCATAATTAGTGATCATTATGATTGACTTCATTTATACTCTAATCTCATTTAAAAATCTATTTGTCTTAAGATAAATAGCAGCTTACATCTCTGTCAGATAATCCATTTTATAAGGATCCATAATAAAATGATATTGATTATTACCAATGGAAGATATCATATCAAAAGTTAAAAATTGGTGACAGTTTTAGCTAACCATGGATGATACAAGTTAGATTTCTATAGCTAAATTAGATTTCTTTATTTAGTTCACTGAAAACATAGAAAAACAGGCTTATAGGCCTCTAATCTCACATCCAATAGAATAAATTAAATCCAATCTCGGGTTACATTTCCATTCAGCAAGGACTATCGAGGATATTGAACATTGTCAACAACCTATGGAATTGTTTCAAGTTGCAAAAAACTTAACAAGAAAGTAGACAATCCGGTGTACATTTGTAGTTGTGTTGATTTCTTATTGTTTATCTATTTTATGTTTTTGGTTTTGGGGGGTGAATGTGAGGGGGTTCATGTGACCGTTATAGCAAATACAGATAGTGCACTCACCATGAATGTTGTTTGTGGTGCTCACTTATTTTCGTGTTTAACTAATATGGTGCAGTCACATGCCCCTCCTCGTGGTTACTTTGTACCCTTGGAGAAACCTAGCTCCAAAAATGATCTTCATTTGAGAAAAAGAACAAGGATGTGTAGGTGGCTTTGTTGTACCTGTCAAGTAGAGGAGTCTTACCCATCAAATGGCAATGAGGTCCTTAAGAGCCCAAAAAATCATGGTGATTGTATGTTCTTGTTGTTTTCTATAGGTGCTAATAAAACGTAAGTTACATTATGTTATTTACTATTTCAATCTCGTCCAATTTCTCATTAGTGTTATTATAGTGTTAAATACGTTTTTAGATCCAAATAACAAATATTTCATGTCATTATATAATGGATGTTTCAGTTCTACTTTTTTTTTTTTTTTTGTGGAGGTAAATATGATTTGGTCTGTCATTTGATTAGTTCAAGAAAGAAACTGAGATTGGTTTATGATAAGAAATGCATCAAGCATCTTGATTAGGCTTGGATTATCACTTACATTTTGTGCCAAATCAGAGTGGTTATTGAAGTGGACAGATATAGTGGAATCAAGTGGTGCGATCTGTTTCTATTTTTATTTGGTGCCATAGTATTCTGGATGAAGTGGTGTGAGCTCTGATGAAATGGACAGAATGGTTTATATCATTCATGTATGGTTTCATATCAACACCATTTGGTGCTTTTTGTGCATACTGTACTTCCATTGACCACAGGAATAAATGAAGAACTAGAAATGCATACTTAATATGGCTTTGTATTTACATGAATGATATGCAATTTATTATTGTTCCTATGTTTTATAGCTTCTTAGTAGCCTATTAAGAGTTATTGGCAAAATTTTGAGATTGATTCAACAAATTTAGGAGAAATAGCAAAAACTTAGGATAAATCCCACTGAGAATATGTGATATCATATTCATGCATTTTGATTTCTAAACTATATTTTTTATATATAGTATTCATTTCTTTGAAAAACTACATAAATGCTTGCACATTTAAACTCTCATCGCTACGCGGAGAGATCAAGCAAATCTTCTGAATTTCCAAGCGTCCTACCGTTACTATTTCATAAATACACTAACAAGAATTAAACTAACAAAACAAATACAAAGCTTTCTATTTTATTCACAACACACTAACATAAACGCTAATATCACCTTAAAAATAACACAACCCGTGCATCACTCGGTTAAAAACTAGTAATAAAAGAAGGTAGAAAATGTTGCTTATAAATAAAAATACACCAACTAAAAATTTATTTATAACTAAAATTTATTTCTAAGTAAAAATCATTATAAGACAAAAATTCAAATTTTACAATTTTTTAAATAATTAAAAATTTAATCATAAGTAAATATTTCACTTTTTAAGTTATGAGTAAAATATCAATTATGAGTAATAAAAATTCTTAACATTTTTTATATGAGTATATATGATTATTTTAAAAAAAAAAAATTAGAATCGCTTAATAATAAATTCTCAATGGTAGATTTGACTTTTTAATTGCATATATCACATATTACATGTACATTCGTATTGTAACTTAATTGAATGCAATAAACTTGGTGTCACGTAGATTAATACTCAGTACTACTTAGAGCAAATAAAATTACTATTCCTCCTTTGTATTTTGGAGGTTTCTATGTAATGTGGTACTATTATGCATGAGCCAGCCACCAAAATTTGGAGATATTTTTTGGCAGCAACAATATTTGTTTTTCCTTTTCTTTATTGTTTTATCTTTGTATTCCTTTTTGTTTCATTTTCCTTTAAGTGAGTTTTAGTTGGTCAAGAATGCCTAACCTCACATTGGAATTCTGGTGCTAGAAATCAAAGATTCAGGACCCATCATCACAACCTTAAAAAGTTTGGGACCTACCCTTGTTTTAAATCAAACTTTGTTTATTTATTTATTTATTATTATTATTATTATTAATCGTGAATGTCCGAACCAACTTGTGAACACCTCGACTAATTACACGAGATCCTGAAATTTACGATCAGATACTCACCTCAACGACTCTGAGTGGACTCGAACTGATGATCATTGAGGAACAAACTCCATTCCTGACCAATTGAACAACCTTTCAAAGTTTTGTTTTTAATCAAACTAGGTGTAAAATTATCATTTTTCAAAATTTAACCTTTTAATAGTCACATTTGCCGTCCAAAGATCCCTTGGTGCAAACATTTGAAATGTTTGAAAACTTTCACAGGTAAAAAAGGATCAGAACTCCATATGCAATTAACTCAAACACGACTTGCAAATAACTTACAGTCGCCTTTGTATTATCCTTCTCATACCATATTATACAGATTTTCGAAGTAATTTTACGCAAAACTATCAAATATACTTTGTAAGATGACAGTTCTAGACTATTGAAAAAGAAGAAAAATTATTTCACCGTCTTCTCTCGTCATGTCCAATATTACAGCAGCTAACGTCATCGTCAAATATGCATTCAACAAGTTGAATAAGTTTCAATCATAATATCTCTAAATACAGACACAATCTACATGACAATACACTTTCAACCAAGTTTTGGTACATTATACCAATTCTAGACTATATTATATAGTATACAACCTTACATCTCTGCAGCAAATGATTTACCACATCCACAGGTTTGTGTAGCATTAGGGTTCTTGAAATTAAAGCCTCCCCCAATGAGTGCATCACTGTAATCCAGTTGCATACCATAAAGGAAGAGAAGGCTTTTTGGATCACAAACTGCATCGTCAGAGAAAGCAAAAGAAAATGATCAACAACCACCAAATGCAAAAGATGAAAAGAGAAGGGGTAAAGAGAGAACCAGCAAGAATTTAGTTACACACAGAATCAGTTATTTGAACTTCGCTGAACAAAATAAAGTCAACGACGAACATGAGAATTTGCTAAAATTTCAGTGACCAGTATAGTTTTTATCCCGTTATAAATAGCAGCTTTGCTGATACCAAAAAACTTCAATGAGGGCATCTTGTAATATAGCACACTATGGAACAAACAAAAGAAATTTCAAATAGATATATCTACAAGTCCGTGACTTTCAAACACTAATTTCCTTCACTAGTATAACAGCTCATAGAAATTTCAACTGTGGACTCGTAATCATGATTTTGATTGCGTCATTGCTATGTCAAAGAAATTATGCTAGATAAAAGAAAAATGAATGAACACTTTCAGCATAGCCATTCTTCATAGCAGATGAAGTAACTAGTGCAAAATATGCAGTAATCTTCATGCTGTCTGATGCTCAAATGATTTACTTATGTATAGGTCTTAAAAATCAAAAAGTATCCTTTCATTCATTCTACATGTTAATGCTCACTTCAAACTACCGACGCCTTTAGAAATTTGGATTAGGTCATTATGCTATCCCCCGTTCCAGTATCCCATAAATCAAACCTTTTAAAATGTTACAAGATATTTAGAAGGCCAATTCCCAGAGAAAACTTTATCAGGCTCAGGTTTGCATTTTAAAGGTCTTGTCCTCAATAAATCACCAACAGCAGAATGTCAGGGACAAAAACGATGGTAACTTGTCTTCCATGGAGAAACATCATATCCTGTCACTATACCGAAGTGCTATAAGGACAGACCTTGTGCTCATAATATTTTTTTCGCTGACTGGATGGATGCCCACGGTTACCACTGAACTACTGTCGACAGCAGGTTCTGCTTAAGTACAGTCAAGTGCAACAGGACAGAAGGATTCAATTTTAAATTCCTTGTAAGGAATTAAATGAATATGCAGTCATACCTATAACAAATCCATTGTATTCAATAACAGAATCGTCGGGTCTAGCATTTTCTCTTTTTTCAAAATCCATAATATAAGACATGCCAGAGCATCCTCCTTGTTTGACTCCAATTCTTAGACATAAATCTTCATTTCTTTCAGACCTCAACTTATTGAAGTGCTTCAATGCATTGTCCGTCAAGGAAATTGCAGGTGCAAGTCCTCCAGATGTAGGTGGTGCTAGAACAAAAAAGAGGCTATTAGATAAACTCGAAAACAACAGAGAGAGGCTCAGTTCGAGCACATTAGCATAACAGTAACCATAAGTTTGTTCATGCAGACATGGCAACGTGTAAGCCATGCATACAAAAATGCCTTAAGCAAGAGAACTATTGTATGATATTATTGGTTCTCCGATATTTTTCTAAAAATTCCACGAAGTTTAGTCTGATAGTTTGGTAGAATTTTCATTTTTGATGGTTCTTGTGGTTCATGAGTCTAAGCGTGGTTCAAAATAAATTATTTACTGTTTTAGAAAGTAGAAGGCAGAACACGTATAAAAAGAAAATATAATGTCTTATATGTCACTACACAAACAAAATTATTGGACGGAACTCAATTAAACTGGTTCTAGTTATGAATCTCTTAATTCTAAGCTTCATCTTTTTGTCATTTCAATTATGATGGGATACTTTTTTTGCTTTAAATTCATTTGAGATCATATCCTCCTCTTATGTAAGAAATTTTAGCCCTTGTTTGAGCCCCATTCTTTATTAACTCATTTTTCCAAAAATTCATTTCCAATCGTACATTCTTCTAATAAAATAATTTTATACGTAAATCTATAACTTTTTCCTACTTTTTAACCACATATTCTCCAAAAATTCACTATTCCAAAATCTATTAATCCAAAAAATGGGGCTCAAACAAACCCTTAGTTGTCAACATCCTTCAAGCATAAGATGGATAAAATCTAGGTGTATTATGTTGACAAATATGGTGTGTTTAGAAAATCCCTAATGCGAAGAGCCAAGAATTTACAAACTTGCACCTACCTTCCTCGATAAAAAGGATAGTTGACAGTTTACAAAACTGAATACAAGGTTTTGAATCTGGAATGAGATAGACTAATCCATATACAACTGGTCAAATTTTATGGCATTTGAGAACAATGTCTAACGATTATGAATAGGCAATCATAAATAAGGGGTATTAGGGGTACAGATTTTTTCGTGTGTGCATGTGTATTGATGGGGTGGGGCCCCAAAGGAGTGAAATTAACACATCACATGTCATCAAAGTTACAAGAACTTCACATAAACTGTTCAAACAATAAAGGCATACTGTATCAAAAACATTTCAGAAATTTAGAGGCAACAGCTTGATTTGTCAACTACAGAGGCCCACCACTCGAGATTTTTGAACTTTATCTAAAGAGGGCGAAAAAGGTAAGGGAAGATTAGGCATCTCCACCCCAGATGAATGCTGGCTCAGCGGTGATTTGCTGATGGTTTCTATTTCTAAAGGGAGTTGAGGGGTATAGAGTAATAGAGAGAATTTCACCAAGAAGTATTCAGTGAGTAAACCATTTAGATGGCTTTGACCAAAAGCACAACACACAATTCTGAGGTGCTACAGCTTGTTTTCGGGGAATCTAGATAGTGTGAGGCGAGCGTTAGCAGAAAAACGAAAAGCGTGATAAGGATAGTGAATAACTTAATAGAACCTAGAAATAGTTCTCATATGACGTAGCAAAATACACATTAATCCACTTAATTATTGTCCATCCTAATACTAACAACTACCCATCCTAGTACTGTTGTGTGCCAAACAATAAACCATTTTATAAACCGAGCATAGTCAAAAACTTTTGGACTTCATATTAAGCCAAACATGCTATAAAGCAAGAGAAAGCATCAACACCCAGATTGGATCATCACTATTTCACTCATGAAAAACAATATATTATATTTATTTTCGAAATTTTCTTTCCCAAAGCCTCAATATTTTCTTATCTGCCCCCCTTATTAAATTTCACTCCAGTGTATTCCCCGCTTGTACTGTCATTTCCAAAAAAATTATTCACGATCCACGAACCCGCGAATTTATTTCTTCATAAACATATTATTTTCAAGCCCCTTTTTATGCTTGAATATACGAGAAAGGCCTCGACGCCACCGGCGTCAGATTTTCAATGCATGACGAAGGCAATAAATTAAACATTCAGAGGCAAAAGAAGTGGTTTCACCAAAACTCTTGAAGTATCCCACTTATTCTCTATATTTTATCATCCAAAATAGAAAAGAAAAAAACTCGATAAAGATATAATTCCACGTGTATGTATTCAAGAAATTTACCTTCCACTGAAGCTGACCTGATGGACAAGAGAGGCCTTTTGCTATGGAAAATTGAAGGTGGACAACGGAATGAGACTGAAGGAGGAGATACAGATGGAATCGAATTTGATAAGCAGCAAATAGATGGTGGGCATCGCAAGGTACCAGAGAAAGCCATTGTTTTTCCCCAAATGAACTCCACACGACTCTATTCATGAAAATAATGAAGTAAATTCTTGGATGCGTGTGTGGGTGGCACGTGGGAGTATTACTTCGGCTTGTGGTTTCGCGTCGATCATTGGCAGACATTGGGTAGGTTGGAATAGTTTTCGGATTTTTTGTTCCAAATAATTTTTGTTATTCTCTCTCCTTTTTGATTTTTTAAACAATTAAACTAAGAAAAAGTTCGGAGGCTATAAGTCTAGTCGTGAAATTCATTCTCTCTTTTTGATATTCATCCGCTGATTGGCCTGAAAATGTGAATTGAGACAAAAAAAAAAATAAAAAAAAAAAGGTTTTGATGTGAAATTTTGATAATAATTTATCAAATTCAAAGGTGTTGCAATTTGACATCTACATCTACTACGATATATAAAAAGTGTGGATCGTGGAGAAATATTTGAGATAATTATGTTAATACAATAAATTTTATTAATTACGTCACATTTTAATTGCAATAATTGTCACAAATTTTACTTCATTTTCTCATAGTGCCCTCATATTTTTGTGATATTTTTATATTCAACCTTATATTAACTAGCATATTTTATCTCGATGATGATCAACAAATCCATTAGGAAAGAGTGAAAAGACTTAATTATCCCTTGAGTAAGCAAGATAAACAAATATGAAAGGCAAAGTTTTGAAAAAAATTCATGGCTATCAATAGCCTTCTTCAAGAAATAAGGTCTATAATATTATAGCATATAATTGACTATAAGAAAAAGGCAAAATACGCTAATAACAAAAAAATATGGTCAAATTTTCAAATTTTTATTTTGTTTGTTCAAATTTGGAGCATATTTTCTACCATTAAAAAAGTGAATTTTGTATGTAAAGCTAATGTCTCGTGGATCGGTATCTCAACGTCGATCTCCCCCACATTCTTCATTTTGTTCCAAAATTGGAGAAGTTGCCGTGGAGGTTGCCATTGAAATATTTCTTAGGGGGAGAAGTTCTCTATAGTTGGCGAGAGATTGCGAAGTTTTACAACTAAATTTTTCAGAGTTGGGGATGACGGTGTTTTTCAAAATCTTTCAAAGCAAACATGAGGTAATGAGAGATGGGGATAGAGAACCAATTATAGTATTTCTAATTATCACCAATACACATATTAGTAGTAGAAATTAGGACATGCCGGCCACAAGAAGGCGTCCATGTCCCACCGTTTATCAGAGTTTTTATTCAAAACAACTAACACTTGTGTTTGAGAAATAGCTGTCCATACACTGATAAGGAATGTATGGATCCAACAACGAATCATGAAATTTTGGTAATCTTCTCAAGCTAGAAATCTTCCCGGAATGTGTTTTATGCTACAGAAACCAGATTAAATGGACTGATTTTTTTTTTTATTTTTAGTTTTTAATGAGCCATGGATTTAATTTCTAATAATAGCAGAATTTGACTTTTCTTCTTCTACAGTAACTCTTACTATAACAATAAATAATTTATTTTTAAATTTAATAAAAAAAGTGAATTATTATTTTAAAACTTAATTATCTATAAGTGGACTTTTTAAGTTAGCTGATAAGTTTTGTTGCCTTTGAGACCCACAACCACAAGAAAGTGCCTAACTACATGATTCTGCAAAATAAATAATTCCTCCACTTCCACGTGAGAAGTCAGATTGAGCCCCGTTTGACCATGACTACTTAAAAATTATTTTTTCAACCTACTCATTTTTAATCAGACATTTACACAATAAAATATTATGCACGTAATATAAAAAAATTTCTTATTTTTAACCATATATTCTCCTAAAAAAAAAATTTCAAAATTTTTTTTTCTAAATAATAATTATCAAATAGAGCCGAATCATAGAGAATATCAAACTATGCAATTCGGACTTTAAAATGTTGTATTTTTTCATTAAGTTGAGATTTTAGAAAGTGTGAATTGCTTAGAAAATAAATACCTACCCATAAAGAACTATTTTCTTTATTTTTGAGGAAAATATGGTCACATGATCAATTTTTGAAAAATATTTTTCAAAGAAAAAATGTCAATCAAATACCCCAAAAGTAGAAATTTAGATTAAAAAAAATTATTTTTCTTGGAAAATAAAGTGAATCAAAAATATTGCCATCTATTTAAATACTGATAAACTAGTGACAATTTTTTTATATGTTATCAACATTCGAATATATCATTAAAAATACCGTTTGAGTTGAGGCTAGGCTAGACTAGACTATAGAAAGTGAGAAAATTAGAAAGTAATTGCAAGTATTCTACTTTGAATAATACAAGATTTAATGGTGATTTTTCTGTTCTTCTAGATTTTTATATATGTCGATGGCGTTTCAATTACAAGTTCCTCTCTTTTACTTTTGAAAATTCTGGTAAAATCCAAACTAATATTAATTTGGAAATATTGCTGATATCCTCCTTTTTTTTTTATCGGTAAATGTAAAATTTATCGATCAAAATTCTTGTACAAGTATATCGGACATACCCGGGCAAAACAAGAACAAGTGACTAAACAATTACTCCGGACATACTTGGGCAAATAAAAAGAAAAAATATACAAACGATAAGATCTAAAGATTCAATGTTAATGACTCAAAATGAATCAAAACATGTGGATACAAAGAAAATATAATCTTGTATACGTGTGTTTTCATCGGTCTAACAATGCTCTCCAAGTGTGGTTTAAGATCTTCAAAAATCCTTCGATTCCTTGCCGTCCAAATATGATAAATGGTGCTAGCAAGTGCAATTCTCTTGTCTTTGCTTTGCCAAAATATTTCTAAAGTCTCCGTTTTGATCCACTTCAATGCGCTAGAGATCGTCGACATAGACCGCTTAGGATGGCAACGGAACGGGGCGGGGGCGGGGGCGGGGGTGGGGGAGCCTCCCCGCCCCGCGTGAGCAATTCCTTGACTCATTTACTATCATGTTTAATTTTATTTTTTTTATTTTTTGATAATTTATTTTTATTGCCCCCATTCATTATACTTAAACAAATAATTTTAGTTGTCATTTTATATTAGAACTAATGAAATTTTCAATTTAAAGTATTGAATTCTAAAAAAAAAAAAATTAAACGGGGTGGTTCGCTCGTTACGCGTCCTCGTCCTGGGGCAAAATTCCCAGCCCGATACCCGATTAAGCGGGTTATCCCGCCCCGTTCGGGACGAGGTCCCGCGAGTATCGAATTTTTTTGCCATTTCTAATACCGTCTCATACATAGCCACTTCTGAATTTTTCACCATACCATAAAAGTGAATGAGTAATTAAAGAATAGGTGTTGGCATGTTTCATATCCAAATAAAATAACTTCCGAACAGTTTGGATTGAACACACAACCATAGCATAAAAGAATGTTTCNCTAATACCGTCTCATACATAGCCACTTCTGAATTTTTCACCATACCATAAAAGTGAATGAGTAATTAAAGAATAGGTGTTGGCATGTTTCATATCCAAATAAAATAACTTCCGAACAGTTTGGATTGAACACACAACCATAGCATAAAAGAATGTTTCGGTGTGACGCAAGGTCTCCAAATAATCGATTCTCAGATCTTTACATTCCCCTTCGACCTGAAAAACTCATAAGCCTTAGCTGTGCACCGGATATTAATTTGTTTTGTGTAACATCTAATATTACAGAAGAAATTGTGTAACAAATTAACTGGTTAGCGGAAGATTTGACTTTTGAGGTGAGTTGCAGTCTCAATGTGAGCCCCACATAGCACGAGGCTTGAATCCACTTTAATGTGATGACTCAAATTGAATTAAAGAGAATTTCAAATCAGCTATTTAGACTTTAAGGCATATTTCATACACTAAAATTGGACTCGTGAAATTAAAAATGCAATTATTACTTCTATTTTTCAGACCATATTACATGAATATTGATAAAGTCGTGACACATTTTTGTATATAGTATTCAATCATGCTACGCTAATATTTTAGATGGCACGCAAGATGACAGAAACGTCAGTGCCATCCAATTATTTTTTGCCTTTAACAAAACATAATAATTCTATAGCATTTGGGAAACTTCCTTTGGGTTGGGGAGCTTGGCAAGACTAGAGAAAGTTCTTGGTTAGGTCATCTTTAGCAGCCCATGGCGTTTCTTTGCACTTTCTTGCACCACATCTCTCTCTCTCTCTCTCTCTTCTACTGCTCATGAGGTTGTCGCCACCCCCACCCCCACCCCCACCCCCACTTATTTTTTTTCTCTTTTTTTATTTATTTTTATAAGTAAAGCATTTACCAATTTACCTTTTAAAATTAGACACGTGATTAATTGCACTCTTCCATCCACCGATACTAAGGTGCTAAAGAATTAAAAAGTCGTAAATACAAACATCAAGGATTAATGGTTGATTATCGAGCTATAATGGACGCAAGTTGAAAATGTTTGCTCCAACTTTTCGTACAACATACATACGTGTGTACAGTGTTTTTTTTTTTTTGGTCTATACATACTGAGATATCAAATTTTAAAATTTATGGCATTTTTTTTTTTTTTTACACATTCACAGTGAATTTCATATTTATACGTCATGTCTTACTAAAGCACCTTCATGGCATGCCTCTAGGAAAGGGTTCATGAAACTTCAAGCTAAAAAACAAAATAGAAAAGTATATTTAAGAAAAGGCAGCTTATCTTGGGGACTCATTTTTTCCGAAAGTTCAAACATGTCCACTTTCAACTCTGCAATGAACAATACTTCTCAATATCAAAACCCTAACCCTAATTATCATCCAGTCACAGACAGTTCTACTGCTGATCACCTTAATGAATTGCTCGATTTCAAATTCTCGGATTATTTCGCACTTGATGGTGCCTTGGAGGAAGAAATCTCTGTGCAGGCGAATGTGGATAGCAGCTTCAATGGATCTTCGAGTTCATCAACTCCATTAGCTAGTAACATGCAAGTTCTATTGCGCCTTTGGTTAATTTTCTCTTAATTAGTTAGCAATATGTAGTGATAACTGGTAATTGTTTTTTTGTGTAGAAGAAAAGTGAACAAGTATAAGACAAAAGATGAGTTTAGGTTTGCATTTCGAACAAAATCAAAGCTGGAAATAATGGATGATGGATTTAAATGGAGAAAATATGGGAAAAAGATGGTCAAGAACAGCCCCAATCCAAGGTATGTAAAGCCTTCAATTTTGTAGTGCTAATTCACAATATTCTTTCCCTTTTCTCACAAGATTTTACTGTATCTGTTGTTGATGATAATCGACATTGGTTTTGTATTTACCAGTGAAAAAAGTTTCATATCTCTCTCTCTCTCTCTCTCTCTCTAAACTTCTTTTTATCATCCCAGTTATTATTTACTGACTAAAGATAGTTAATAAATTAGTATGATTTCCTAGAGAAAAGGAAGAAGAAGGATACATCAAGCATTTTAATAGATATTTAAACAGATTTTTTTTTCCCTAGATGAATACAATGAAAATATTCTGTAATTGAAACTTGAAATTAATCTTTGTTAAGATAGATGCCTAAATTTTAAATTTATTCATGATCCGTGGACTATATATATTTTAGCGGAGTTTAAGAATAATTCCACTAGTTTATTTTGTTCTTTTTTGGCTATGTTGAGTGTCATTCTTTGCATTCATTTTTCCTCAAATTCATTCTTTCAATTAATAATTTTGCATGTGAGTTAAAAATTTTCTTCACTTTTTAATCACATTCTTTAAAAAAATTCATTTTTTCACAAAACTATTTTAAAAAAAATGAGGTTCAGGGCTAAATGTATTACACGCACCTCCCGTGTATAAGCCACATGAATATGTGTAGATTTATGTGTCTCCTTCTCACGTTTATTTACCATAGGAAATGATATTCAACCATATACAATCAAACAAATATAAATTAATAATGGTACGTAGAAAATTACTTACAAGGAGGAAGTACATATTTCCAATTTTAGAATCACATTAATTGTGTCTTCTTCCCTTTGTTATCACACGAATGATTCCTTGCGTACAAAGAATTATTCACATAAATCATGCAGGTGTTGCGTTGGCAGCACCTGTATGATGCATTTTCTGCCATTATTGGATCGAAAACTAATAAAAAATTATCAAGTGTTCTTCTATAAAAATTTAGTCAAAGTTTTTCTATACCTATAACATAAACACAAGTATATATAATGTAAATGGTAAAGAATCAAATCATTCTCCATACATGTTTTAGATTAAAACTTAATCCTAATGATGACATTTCCTAATTGTGTGTGTGTGTATTGATTTTGACAGAAAGGTGGTGTTACTCATGAAATATATATGAATTGTTACAGAAATTACTTCAAATGTACCAGTGAAGGATGCAGTGTGAAGAAAAGGGTAGAAAGAGATAGGGATGATCCAAATTATGTGATGACAACCTATGAAGGAATTCACAATCACCAGAGCCCTAATTGTATTGTCCATTACAATAATAACCAGATGCCATGGACCTTACAACCATCTTCTTCTCTACATTAAATTTTCTCTTCTTCTCGACTTATTATGTATAAATATTTGTATTATGTAGTGCGTCGACAATGGTAATTTTTGTTCTCGTATTGTTGGACCATACCATAAACGTGTAGTGTGTGCGCATAATATTTTGTTGACTTTGTACGAAAGAAGAATTGTTGTTGTTGTTGTTGTTGTTTTTTTTTTTGTCGGGTATTGGTATGATATTTTCTTGAACGCATGAACTAATATTAAACAGGATTGTCAATTGATGGAATTGATTTTTAACCCATGTGCCAATTCCTAGACATGTAAACATCATATTTGGACATTAGGTTATGAGCCAGGTTGAACTTATGGAAAAACTGATTTGAAGACGGATATTAGAAGGTCATATTACGGATCTTTACTTATTGATAGATCTAATAATTTGGCCGACCCTAGTGATGACTCACCTGAGTCATAACCTTTCAATTTTTATATATTGTTAATTTTGTTATTTACCATGCTACATGTACATAAAAGTTGATATATTGGTTTACATTCACGTGAGTTGACAGATTTTGGTACATTAATCTTGACAATACATTTTTTTAATCAACTGTCAGATTTTTAATCATTTTGTTATAGTGACATAATCGTATTCTTACAACAAAGAATTTTTGTCCAACTTAGTAATAATATTTCTTGTTAGTTGAATTTTATACATTTTGAGCATTTAAAAGAGTTTATTTCCTATTTTCATTAAAATTACGATCCATTTGGCAATGTTTTGAAAAGTCAAAAACTGTTTATAAGATTAAAAAATTACTTTTGAACTTATTTAATAATTTTCTAAAAATATTTTATTTTGTTAGAAGAGTTTTTAGAGAAACTTGATTTAAGTGTCCGTTTCATAAGGCTTTTAAAAGGTACAAAACTATTTCTAAAATTAAGAAGCTATTTTTTAATATATTTGTATAATTTTCTGAAAGTGATTTATCGACTAAATTTTTATTTTTTTTTATGAAAGTTGATTTAAAGTTACTTCTTCAATAAACTTCTTCAATAAACTTTTCTATTAAAAGTTGTAAAACAAAATTTTTTAAAGAAAATTTTCATTAGCAAGTACAAGTAACAAGTACGTCTTTTTTTCTTTTCTTTTGCTCGGATATGTTCGAAGTTGTTGTATGTTCCACATGATTGTTGTTTCGTCCGAAAATGCCCTGTGTATATACATGAGTTTTTGATCTACAGGTAATTTACATTTATCGATAAAATAAATAAATAAATAAAATCCGGGGACATATCCATTTTAAGCAGTGACATCGGCTGATCAAATTTTAAGTTCAGGTGTAGTGGGAAAAATGAGAATTTGAACCCTGAATTTTTATCGAAGTATAGAATAGTCCCGCAGTATAATAACCCCCATCCCAACTCCCGCGAAAATAATAATCTCTAATTAATGCCCTCGCTTTAAATCGATGAAAATGATTTTTCTCCTTCGGGAGTTTTGTTGATGCGTATATTCCCATGCCCTTTTCAGATCACTCTGAGATATGTGATTTGTATATACATACACCCACCTTCTTACTCGATTTCCGAAACTTAGTAGTAAGTCAAGAACGTTTTACTTCAGATCTTATAATCTTCCACACACTGAATTAGAATAAGGAACCCGTATTCTATTTATCACGATATCGAGCACAAATCAATTCCGTTGGCCTTAGTTGGAGTTCAGACTAGATATATACAGATTTAAGGGCGCCCTTATGAAAATCTTGAAAGATCTACCTGGTTGTAATGCTAGATTCTTAGAATTTTAACTTTTTCTTTCATTAATTCTTTCTATGATTTGGGTTTTTTTTGGTTGGAATCTGAAATATCCATTTTTAGAGGGATCTGCTTTTTCGCGGAGATTAGTGTGTTTCTTGGTGGAACTTGGCTTGAAATTGAGGTGAATACTTTTGGGACTTCTGTAATTTTCTTTGTGGATAGATTTTCTGGTCTTGGAGTAGGAGAATATGTTTTGGAGAGGAAGGGAAAGGGAAAACAGAGAGCAGAATGGCGGACCTCCTTGTGGGCAGGTCAGAGTTCTTGTTGTTGGTGACTCAGGTAACTTAATTAATCCTTTCTCCTATATTAGCTATTTTGAATTCATTAATATCTGGATGTTGTGCGTATGTATCCTTTCTTTGCTTTTCTGGGTAAAGATGCTGATAACTCTTTTAAGGTTGGATAGTTTTAAACGAGTATTTTATGGGTTTGTTTATGTCCTGAAGTTTGGCATGATCCATTATAGGATGAAGTCCGTATTAGGTTCATAATGGGGCCTAAATCACTGATAGCTTGCATGGTTTCAAATTTTAGTACTTGTCAAGTTTGAACATTTTTTCTTGTTTAATGAAGCCTCAATTTGGTGGCCATTTTTTAAAACCTTGCTAAAAGCTCAATGTAGCGACACAAATTTCTCTTCATGATATAGTCTAGCAGTGGAAAAAAAAAAACAATGATGATAAACTAACCATTGTTCTCAATAGACTTGGGCTTATGTTACATGAATACATTTTTGTCATTCTGTTCAATTGACCTCTAAATTTAGAGAAAGAACTGCTGAAATGAGATTTTGTGCAATCACTTTAGGCCGTGTTAATTTTGGTCTATATTTTCCTCCTCGTTTTATTTTGGGCCTAAAGTCGGAAGTGATATCAAAAACTACAGAAAATAGCACCAGAGGTCCCCATCCCCTACCTTTGTGTAACCAAGTTTTCTTATTATTTCAGTCTCCAACCTCCAGTCTTCTTAGCTTACTCCCCCTGGCCTTGCCACCTCCCCACCCAATCAAATTATGTATTTCTTCTTAACTCCACTTAATTTCAAAATCCTTTTACAAAGTTCTAACTTATCATATATCCCCTTCATATTCAATCAACTAAAACGCCGCCAGCTAATCTCACATATGCTAAGTGAGTGCGTTTTGGTTATGTCTCGTAAGCTTGTCCACGTCTGAAGAAAAATGATAAAGACTTGGGGAAGAACCTTGATGCAAGCCCGTAGGAACAAAAAATTCTAGATCTCACCATTGGTCTTGCTCCATTACACATATCTTCAATAAATTTATCTCTCTCTAGCACCCACCATAGCACTTCGTTGAAAATCCTATTATAGGGCTTTCCTTTAGCTCAATTTAAAAAAATTTCTTTCTTTCCAAAAATAAAAATCAATGAAAATATATTGAAGATTGTCAAAGAGGTGGCTTGAAGAAATGATGTGCATATGAAGATGAATAATTCTCCAAGCTTATGATCTTGCATAGTAGAATCACCCGGGGTGTCTGTGTATAGTTTATAGTAATTTCAGTATTTGGTTTGAAACTAAGTGTGCGTTTGGGTTTCATTATAATCTCCATATAAGGAGATTACGAGAGAAGTAATGGGTCGCAAGAAATGTGTGGTTAATAAATAGGCACTAGTTATGAATGTTTGGTTAAAATTAAATTTTGACCGGAAATTATTAAGGAGATTACATTGAGAGGGGTAATTGGTCCCAAGAAATGTGTGAATAATAAGTCGATAGTGGTAGTAGTTGTGAATGTGGGGTTAAATTAAAGTTTGACTTTGATTGAAATTTATTATTAACTTATAATGTTTCCCAAACATACTTTCAATACCGAATTGAAAAACGGATACCTAATTAGAATCTGGGATCTTTCAGAACAAAACCTGAATGATTTATCGAATTTTGTATGCTGTAATTTTTGTTGCGATTGGTTTGGATTTTTTTCGTGTGTATATATCTATAAACAGCATCTGTTAGAGAGTAGAGAATAAAAATCTGCATTTATACCATTCTTATGTAAGAGGAATGTAAGGTACCTGTCAGTTTACTGTTGCAAATTTGCAATGAGTGGTAGGTGAGAAGAGTTGATGTTATTTAAAATTAAATAGTCACTAGTCCTGGTTGCTTTGTAATTTGTGTCTATTGAGAAAGAACTAGCGGTTTAGAAGAATGCATTATATTGGTCCAGGTAAAGCAGCTCTTGCATGGAGTTCAGAGTTTCCTTTAGATGGCTGCTGTGGTACACTGCAAAGTGTTGTGCTTTCGGTTTAATGCCTGTTTTTGAAATTCAGATTTGTGAAATCTAAAGTTGCAGATGATGAAGTTTTTGAAGAACTCCTCAGTGATTACAAACTCTTTGTAGTGTAGTGGAACTTCTATTTCAGCTCCTTATAATAATGAATACTGAACTTAACTACCAAACTGCATATTAATTTTTCAATGTTCTGATAGGTGTGGGGAAAACTTCTCTCATTCATCTGATTCTAAAAGGTTCTTCCGTTGCTCGGCCTGTTCAAACAATTGGTTGTACTGTTGATGTTAAGGTTCGATGCATTCATTTCTTCAAATGAGTTGGTAGCTAAGACTGCAGATAAATAATGACAAATTCCTGTTTCCTTTATGCAGCATACTACCTATAGAACTTCTGGCAGCACGTCAAATAGTTCCATAGGTGACAGTGAGAGAGATTTTTTTGTTGAACTTTGGGATATATCAGGACACGAACGATATCAAGATTGCCGGTCTGTGTTCTATTCTCAAATCAATGGTAAACGATGAGCCCTTTTGCTTGATTTAAATTTTTTTATCCAAAAAAAGTACCATATCATGGACGTTTTTAACTATAACTCGTTTGCATTCCCTATTACTTATCATGCATCAGTAATACAATATTTCATGCTGAACTGAAAAAGGTATTGTACTGCATTACTAATTCTAAGTTTTAACAATTTGTCATATAAATTTCCATGAGCTTTTTAACTGTGATATTCTTGATCTACAGTCTTTATTTCTTTAACAACCTGAACTTCATCTTTAGGTGTTATGTTTGTTCATGATCTTTCTCAAAGGAGGACGAAGATAAGCTTGAAGAAGTGGGCTGCAGAGATTGCCGCTACTGGTACATTCTCAGCTCCTTTAGCGTCTGGAGGTCCTGGTGGTCTTCCTGTGCCATACATTGTTATTGGTAACAAAGCAGATATTGCTGCGAAAGAGGGTACACGAGGGAGCAGTGGCAATCTGGTTGATGCAGCTAGACAATGGGTTGAGAAGCAGGGATTACTTCCATCAAGCGAGGAACTTCCTTTGACTGAGAGTTTCCCTGGCAATGGAGGTCTTCTAGCAGTAAGTATAATTTGGAAATCTGGTGTCTATACTAACACTGTTAGTGCAGAATTGTAGCTGCTACATGACATAATTTTATGAATTCCAGCAACTCTCTTTACTGACGTACATATAAAGGGAAAAATGCTGCTCGATAAACTTTTAGATCTACCAAATTTTCAGATGTCCCTCTCAAGTATCAGTTGATGTATAATTTATTTTCCTCAAATAGTATATGGAAGAATTACCGGTTTCTCTGATTCAGCATGTTATTTAGCCCCTGTTTGATTCTGATTTTGATCTCAAGTCAAAGTCGACAATTAATTTTAACCACACATTTCATGGGTTCACAACTTTTTAACTATACATTTCATCAACTTTTATCAAAATTTATTAAAAATCTGATTTTAATCCATACCAAACAAGGGATTCATTCTTTGAACTCAAGATACCATTTAATGTGTTTCTTAAGTTCAATTTTTAGTTTAATTTTGTTTTCATAGATGAGTCTTACGCTAATTGCAACATCCTGCTGCAAGTGTTTAAGATGCCAAACTATTTCTTTTTTCTTTTCCAATTATCTAAAGGCACGGCACCTTAATTTATGGGATATTTTTTGTAGAAATTCGTACAGGTTTTACATCATGCATGCTTTACTAGCATCCCCATGTTGCAGTGCATTCATATGTGTGCATGTGTATGTGAAGAACGTCTTCTGTTTATTTTTGTTGTATAGCAGAAACTGCAGAGATGAATACACGTTGCTATCTTCTTTGTGCAGCCCACTTCATTTGACAATTCTGTACAAGTTTCGTTTTAAGCTTCATATTTAATATTTGTCAGAAAAGATTGTTGGTTCATGGGATATTTGGCTGTCTGTGCTTTATGTTCTGACATTGGTAAGTTGAGGATTATATTGCCTTTTTGTGAAGGAATTTTGCATTGGTTCCTGAAGGAAAAAATTTAATCTTTTATGATTTTTTCATCTATTAAAATAACTAATGTATCTGTAATTCCGTGGGTTTATATTATATAAAGTAGGATAATTTTTTTCTACGTTTGAATATAGTTTCAAGAATTCTTAGATAGGAAAGCTGCCAAGTGATTTTTCAGATCAAATTGTAGCTGGCGGATATTTTTATGACAAAATTGTTTTGGGCAGCAATCAAATCTTACAGTCCGAGAATGATTGGAAATTTGCAGGTGTATCAACTTTAAAATTTGGTAGAGCTTCAAGGAAAAGGAAATTGTAGTTCTTAAACAAATGGGTTAGCAACTAGTGCCATATAATGAATTTCGTGCTTTGGTTTGTAGATTGATCTTTGCCACCCATTTCCACTCCCTTCGCTCTCTGGTAAAAGATTCAAGAAAGCTTTATTGAGGGCAAAATACATATATTGCTACTGCACTAATTTAGTAAATAATGAATTATATGTTTCAGTTTAAGGATGTTCACCACAATATTTTGTATCTTTACCAATGGAAAATTAACCTAGAATTTTATTTTTCGATTGGTGCAGGCTGCCAAAGAAGCCAGATACGACAAAGAAGCAGTGATGAAATTTTTTCGAATGGTCTGTATATTTCCTTTGTGCATCTAGCTTTTGTTTATCTTGGAAACTCTCATCTAAATGAGTAGTATATTGTATGAAGTTGATCAGGCGGAGATACTTCTCTGATGAATTGCCTGGTGCAAGCCCATGGTCGACCCACGTCCATAGGTCATTGGGACAATCTTCTGAAATTTCAAGCGACGAGGACCAGATCTATAAGAGTTCAAGGTATGACATTCTTTACCTGCCTAGAGATCTTTTATGATTGATTCATTTGTGCTCCATGAAACCTTTTGAATTACTCTCATGCAGTATAAAGAAAAATTATGGTTATACGTTTATCAATGCATGTGATTCAAGATCAAATTGCTTCTATTTTTCTTCTATAATTGCTAAACAATCTCTATTTATTTGACTGGGTTTTTTTTTATCCATATGAATTGTTAGACTAGGTATCATTTGCTTGTCATGTA
>CAIGRN010063837.1:0-13968 GCA_903798345.1 Fraxinus anomala
GTTAATTTAAACATCAAATACGTAATTGTTTGATTCCTTTAACTTATGAAGCAACTAGGATTTAATAATTTGCTACTTTAGTAATTATTGAATCTTAGGAAGAACATTCAACTAGGTTAAATGCAACTGCTTGTGCTTGTGTTATTTAGCTCCATCGATTTATCTAATTATTAAGACTGTTACTAGATTAAATTCATAGCTTTTGTCTTGGGTTGTTTAGTTATTAGGGTTAATTTGATCGCTTGTTTTCTAATAACTACAATTAAGGAAAAATAGGAAAATAATTCCAACGGTGGATATTATTAATGAGGTTCAAGTGATTTTATCCCCTTTAATTTTTATTATTTCATGTTGACAAATGTTATGCTATTGAAGTAACACAATACAATATTTTAACAGCCTTTCGGTACAAATGATATGATATGTTATTGAATTTTAAAGATAGGATATGACGGCACGACTATTCGAGATATAAATTGATAAATGTTATTCGGGATTGTACAAATACTTGTATCCAATAGAGAATTCCTCATACTAACCCATTTCTCATTTACATCATAGATTAGAATGGATCGTTGGTTGGCAGGCGATAACGTGTTATTGCTGTACCTGGATTTATTTGACTTAATGTGTGATATGACTGAAATTTTAAATTATAGCAGTAACCTTAGTTTTATTAATTTATTGATCTATTTCATTTTATTAAAATTTGGAACATGATTTGGTTAGGAACTATGTTGTTTGTTTTGTTAAATTTTGCGAAATCAAAATTTTATGATATATTTATTGTCTATCATGTATAATAAAATGAAATATGCATGAAATTACCTAGGGAACTGGACCTTACTGGGAATACTGATTATCATTGAATTGAGTTAATTTAGAGGGAACCTCACCACATAATTTGTGTTCCTGTAGTTGTTGATAAAAAGAAATATGCATTGCCAAATAAACTTGTTCCACTGCTTGCTTGGATAAAAAAATTTGAGAAATGGGATTGGAGAAAATAAACAAATGAATAATGTCCACTTCTTTATCCTTAAACTCAATTCATATTATTCAGTGTACCTAATCTTATCAATATGGCTACTACCTCTATTGTTTACATTTTAATTGTTCACTATTTTGTAAAATAAAAAGTAGTGCGAAGTAAATCATTTTGTCATATAATATTTTTAGAGTATGCTTGTCAAGTCATTTGAATGTAATGAATTTGGTAACAATTCGAATTTTAAGAATTTTGGTCATTACAGTATGGTATCAGAGCCTTGGTTTCACTTTTCTGTGGATTCATCTGAATTTTATAATTATAATTGAAATAAGAGCACAAAAAAAGTTACGTGAACAATACAATCAATGTTCACCGTGAAGGGGAATTATTTTTTAAAAAAGGGTAAAAAAGTGATTTTGATATTGATATGTTTTAAATGTTATGTGTAATAAATGTCTCTGTGTTTAGTCCTAAGCATGATGTTTGGTAATAATCGAGAAAGAGTCTATGCATGGTCCACACTTCTTCTACTCCATCATCTGCAACTTCACATCTACATCGATCATAGGAGTATTCCTAACCCCATTTTCCTTATTTTTATAAGAATTTGTCCTTAATTTTATGCCTATAAGTTTTCTCTATTAATTTTATGTGCCTATAAGTTTGGGGGTGTGAATATTTCCATTAATCATTTTACTACCGTTTTTATGTGATTGTCTGAAAAAAAAAAAAACTGAAATTTTTATTAAGTTTTATTCAATTTCTATTTATTTTCTAGCATTAGATTAGAGTTTTTGTGTGCTTGTGTGGATTTGACGACTTTGCTGGCTATGATATTGAATATTGGATTATGTATGGACTGTGAATAATGAAAATAGTGCACTAAATTAATGAAAGATGGTTTACGTGAAACTCGACAAATTTTTATGCACGATACTCATGTTTAACATATTTGCTGATGATTTGGTTCAATACAGGGAGAATAGTTAAACATAGAAAGTAGACCCAAATAACCTCTATTATATTACTTCATGATCCAATTATAGAGTAGTTTGGAGATGGTTGAGCTATTATAGGGAAATATGGAGATGACTCGGGATTTTGTGCATGATGTCAACCTGTATGGATTGTCTAAAATCAATGAGACGAAGACGAGGTAAAAACTTTAAGTTAGAGGTTAGTTTTAGAAACTGGATGTTTAAAAGAAAAGGGGCATATCACACTAATCTATGTATGAATAAAAATAATAAAAACATGTTTTCGAGTCTGTATAACTCAAGCGATTATTGTTTTCGAGTCTGTATAACTCGAGCGATTAAGCCTGTGAGGGAAGTTGAAAAACTCGGTGCCTTATGGTCATCTGACTTGGGAGTTATGGGCCTAAAGTTTGTTACATGGGTTATATAGAAAGAAAATGAGTATCAAAAAAAAAAAAAAAATGAAAAAAACTTGGTTATACTATTTTATATGAAATTGCATTGATTAAGCCCCAAACATCTGGTTGATAGAACTGTACTTTTAATTAGAGGCAAGTAACTTGGTTTAATTTTAAAGGTTAAAGCAATAAAAAATATAGGAGAATCTCGAATTGTTGAAATGAAAACTTGTAATAGTAAGATCCATTCAAATTCAGAGAGGGTAAGGAATATAATTGTATAAGTTCAATTTAGGATGCACTCCGAGACAATTGAGTGAAAAGAATAAGTTTGGGGGTGTATGCATCTCTCGAACGAAGTAAGGAAATAATTGACTACTATGGGTCAGGTGTTAAGCCAATTACGAGCTTGATATGTCTACACGAGTTTATACACACACGTCGAGTTATGCATAAAACTGGTGGAGATTGATATGAATTTTGTACTGTTAAAGTTGTTCATTTTGTTTAATTACTGAATTCCAATCCTAAGACACGGCAAGTTGTTAAACCATGTTTTATGTGGAATTAAGTTACAGTTTTCTTTGAGGATAAACAATAGTTCAAGTTTGGGGGTGTTGATAAGTACGTTTTACACACTTATTTTGGTCCACAAACATGGATAATTGTCAATAAATATTTGGAATATAGCTTAATTCGATATAATTTTTATTTTGAGGGACAACAATGATGATTATGGCGGGAATTAGGAGAAAAATGAAAACAAAAAGACTAAAATGAAAGAATTTTACACACTTATTTTGGTCCACAAACATGGATAATTGTCAATAAATATGTGAAATGTAGTTTAATTCGATATAATTTATGTTTTACAGGACAATACTAATGAATATGGCAAAAATTAGGGGATAAAGCGAAAAGGGGCTAAAATGAAGCAAAATCAAAGTTTGAGGACTTAAGCGCAAATACTAAAAAGCTGTGTCGATCTCATGATGAAGATTTTAGAGTGTTCGGCATTAATTGGGTGGGGAATGAAGCCAAAGGAATGAAATATAGTCGAAATACTATCATATATCAACTTCCAGCCAAAAAGTTACGCTTCGAATTTTTAGTCTCATTCTGCGACTCATTTTTGGCATAGGAAATATTTGAATTTGGAAACTTATATTTATGAAATATTTGTAACTCTTTGAGTTAGCTTTCCAACGCATTTTGAATCATTTCAATCGGATATCGGGAGAGAAAGATACGACCAAAATACTGAAAACTGTCCGACGGGAAAAAAATTATAACTATGAGGTCACATAGTTTAAAATCCTTGTGACCGCATAGAAGGTTTCAGAGAATTTCAGGAGAAACTTTATTGTTCTATGTGATTGCATTCAACATAACCGGATAGTATTTTTCTGGGTGCGAATTTCTGGTTTCCTGTTTTGATTGAAATACCTATGGAAACAAATCTTGTGAGGGGATTTTATCAGAGTTTTGAGAAGGGATGTCCAGAACGAGTGAGATGAGGTTTTATCAGAATGTTGAGAGAGAAAAGAGGCAAGAACGTGAAGAACAACTCCAAGAACGTGAGGATTCAATTGAAGATTAATCGGGGTGATGTCGTTCTTTATCTATTTTTCTGATTTTCTTCTTTCCACCATGCTATGCTAGATTTATTTGTGCTAGGAGAATGATGAACTTTGTAACATGATTTTTAATTCTTAGTTTTACATTCTTGACATTAAAAACACGTTTTGAATATTTGAATGATTTATATGATCTTATTTTCTCCATAATTATTGTGCACGTAATTGTGTGAGTGTGGTGGCTTATTTCATACACTCGAAAGAAGGGAAATGGGTTCAACATATGTAAATTATCATAGGGTCCGATAGGGGATATAAATTAGTAATTTGGGGGTNGATAATTGTGTGAGTTTGGTGATTTTTTTCATGCATTCGAAAGGAAGGAAATAAATCCGATATATATAAATCATCATAAGGTCCGATAGGGAATAGATATATACCGCTATACCTTATGTAAATCTTTAAGTGTTCATAAAAACTCATGCATTTTTGTATGTCTGCATCCATCATTGAAATATAGTTGGGTCATATATATGTTTGACATTGTTCGAGAGAGATTGTTGAATAATTTAGGAATATTGATTTGTCAATATTGCAATTGTGTGTCAAGGTGTAGAACTAGGGTTTAAAAAGATTATTACCTAGGGATTTGTGATCCTAGTATGCTCATCACATATTAACAAAAACTTCAATTTACATTCATCGCCAATTTGCATTTAGTTAATTCATTCATTCATACTTGCATATTTATCATTAATTCAATTATAATTTCATCAAAACAAACATTCTCTTTTATTTATTTCGGTTAAGGTCACGATAATTAGAATTAGAACTAATCAATCCTTGTGGGAATGATATTCGGACTCAAAAGGTCCACTTTATTACTTGTCAACCAACTGTACACTTGCGGTGGTTTTTATCCGAAACATATTTTCGTTAACAGAGCTTGTAATGTTTGGCTCTTCTAGGTCCCTCGTAGACAATCATTTCAAAAATCAATTTTATCATATCCACCCCAATCTTAGTTTCCAATTCATACAACTTAAGCCTTTCATGTGGCAGATCAAGGTTATGAAAGAGGATTTTGAAAAGGACTTTATACTTTGGCAAATGTCCGGAAGTGTTTATAGTTGTGTGACACTTTTGTTATCATCAAACCAATGTTTTTGTTATCATTTGTCTTATGTTTTGTGTACTTATTTCTAGCCTAAGTTATATATTATAACTTAAGCAAAGTATGGTTCTGCAACAAGTTAAGTTGCTGTCATGTAAGGCTAAGTGGTAGTAGGTGGAGATAGGTGTTGAAAAATACTTTTGTGTTGTATGGATTATTGTATAAAATCTCCAGCCGTGTAACACTTCATGCGTGAATAAAAAATTATCTTTTTCTCCTCTTTGTTCTTCATATAACTTCAGTGGTATTAGAGCTTAATTTGATCTTTGAAGAAGCTGCAAAACGGTAGTGTTCTGAAAGAAATCCAGAGACTACCCTTCACTAAAATAGCCGAGTGTTTGGTAAGTGAGCGAGATGGCTTAAAGTGGTTTTTCAGCACCATTACCTTCTGTGTTTACAGGAGAAAACTATGATTTTTGGGCTGCAAAAATGAAAGCATACTTGAAGGCTTATCTGTGGGAAATCACAGAAACAGGAACAAAACCGCCACCATTGAGAGCTAATCCAACCATTGCTCAGTTGAAGCAGCATAGTGAAGAGATAGCAAAGAAGTTCAAGGCCCTTTCTTGCATTCAACCTGCTGTTTCAGATGCAATTTTCACTAGGATCATAACCTTTGAAACTATAAAAGAGGCCTAGGACAGATTAAAGGAGGAGTTTCGAGGCAATGAAAGAACAAGGCAGATGCAAGTGCTAAACTTTAGAAGGGAGTTTGAAACCTTGAAGATGAAGGACACATGAACGGTGAAGGAGTTTGTTGATAGACTGATGAAAGTGTTGAACCAAATAAGGCTGTTGGGAGATGATTTACCAGACAAGAGAGTTGTAGAAAAGGTGTTGATAAGTTTGCCTGAAAATTATGAATCCAAAATCTCCTCACTTGAGGACTTAAGAGACCTGTCAAGCATATCCTGGTTGAGCTTGTGATGCACTCCAAGCTACAGAACAAAGGAGACTCTTCAGGCAAGAAGAACAAGTTGAAGGAGCTTTGTTTGTTAAAGGAAAACATAAAGGTCAAACCGACTTGGAGTGAAGAAACACAACACGAGAAGAAGGAGGTTGAAAACAACAAAGGTGCAGGCAAGGATGCAAAGTATCCTCCCTGTCCTCATTGCAAAAGAAAAGGTCATTCTCCAAAGTGGTTTTGGTTTAGACCAGGAGTTCAATGCAGAGCTTGCAAGCAGTTTGGTCATGTGGAGAAGGTATGTAAAAACCAAAAGGAAAAGAAGGATAGTAGGCTAAAGTAGCAGAAAATCAGCATGAGGAGCATCTTTTTTCAGCCATAAACCACAGAGTTGGCAGCTGAGTTGAAACTTGGTTGCTAGACAGTGGATGCACTCATCACATGAGTTCAAACTCAAGCATCTTTGTGGAATTAAACGATGCACACAGATCAAGAGTTAAGGTTGGAAATGGAGAATATGTAGAAGTGAGAGGAATTGAGAAAGTTTCTGTCCAGATGCCATCAGGTATCAAATCTATTTCTGATGTACTCTATGTGCCTGATATAGATCAACATCTGGTAAGTGTTGGACAGTTGATTGAGAAGAATTATACCTTAATATTTAAGGACAGTAGATGCACTATATTGGATCCTAATAACCTTGAGCTGATGACAGTTGAAATAAAACATAGAAACTTCCCTTTGGAATGGAAAAATATAAATGCCCATACTCTCACCCGTACTTTGATTGAGTCTTCCCTATGGCATAAACATTTTGGACATGCATTAACACTTCACTCAAGCACCTGAATGACCTAGAACTTGTGGAGAATATGCCAAAAGTAAATGACGATGCTTGTGTGTGTGATGTTTGTCAATTGGGAAAGCAAACCAGGTTGCCATTTCCTAAAATCAGTCAAGAAGAGCTCCATGTAAACTGGAATTAGTCCATTCTAATGTGTGTGGTCCAATGAGAACACCAACTCTAAATGGCAGTCGATATTTTGTTCTCTTTATATATGATCTAACAAGGATGTGTTGGGTTTATTTTCTAAAAATGAAGTCTGAAGTTGCAGCAGTTTTTTAGAAGTTTAAAAGCTTTGTAGAGAATGAAAGTGACTGCAAGATTAAGGCCATAAGGACAGATAATGGCACTGAATATACTTGCAGCCAGTTTGGCAGATTCTATGATGAAGTTGGAATCAAACATCAGCTGACTAATCCCTATTCACCTCAGCAAAATGGAGTTTGTGAAAGGAAGAATAGAATAGTTATGGAGATTGCCAGATGTCTGATGTTGGAGAAGAAGGTACCAAAGGAATTTGGGCTGAAGCTATGAACACATCATACCTTCTTAATAGACTACCAACTAAAGCCTTGGACAAGAAAACATCCTATGAAGCATGGTATGGAGTGAAATATGATGTGGCTCGTCTGAAAGTGTTTGGAAACATATGTTACACTCACATTCTTGATGCAAAAAGGAATAAGTTGAGTCAAAAGGCTGAAGTTGGTGTCCTTGTTAGTTATTATCGAAATGCAAAAGGATATAGGGTATATAATCCTCAAACCAAAACGATGATGTCTAGGAGGGATGTCAAAATTGATGAAAATTCTTCATGGAATTGGAAATCAAGTACTGTAAACAAATAGGAGGTTCCAAGATAGGATCCACAAGAAGAAGATGCTGTTATCAATAAAGATGAAGCTGAAGTTGAAGCTGAGCCTGATAGCGGATCAGATTCAGAAAATGAAGTGTTCAAAACTAGATCACTTGAGGATATCTATGCTATATGTAATTCAACTGTGCTGGAGCCTTCAAACTTTACTGAAGCAGCTAATTCACAAGGGTGGATAGATGCAATGAAGGAGGAGCTGAAAGTGATTGAAAAGAACGGAACATGGCACTGACAGACCAAAAAACAAGAATATAATTGGAGTTAAGTGGATGTATAGAACCAAGCTGAATGCTGATGGTTGTATCAACAAACTTAAGGCCATGCTAGTTGTAGAAGGTTATGCTCAGTAATATGAAATTGACTTTACCAATACATTTGCTCAAGTGGCCATGTTTGGAACAATAAGGATGTTGTTTGCCATAGTTGCTCAAAAAGGCTGGAAGATATATCAGTTGGATGTGAAATCAGCCTTTCTAAATGGACACTTAAATGAAAAAAATTTCATTGAGCAACCAGAAGGCTTCTGGAAAGGAGGATAAAGTGTATTTGTTGAGGAAAGCAAATATACAGCTTAAAGCAGGCTCCAAGGACTTGGTATAGCATAATAGATGATTACTTAGGCAGCTTTGGTTCCATCAAAAGCATGAATGAGCAAACACTCTACATAAAACAAGTGGAGGAGGAGTTGATCATCATATCCGTGTATGTTGATGATCTTCTGGTCACAGGTAGCAATGTAGCACTGATTGAAAACGTGAAAGATGAAATGAAGAAAGTGTTTGAGATGACTGACTTGGGAGAAATGAAGTACTTCCTTGGAATGGAGATTGAACAATCACAAGATGGAATCTTTGTTTGCCAAATAAGATATGCTAATGAAGTGTTAAGGAAGTTCAACATAGAGAATTGTAAGCCAGTTAACACTCCTTTGGTTCTGAATTTGAAGTTGATGAAAGAAGATGGAGCCAAGAAAATAGATGAAAAATTTTACAGAAGTTTGGTTGCTTGCTTGCTCTATTCAACAACAACAAGACCTGATATCATGTTGGCTGTAATTATGTTATCCAGATTCAGACAAGAACCAAGTGTAAATCATTTCCAAGTTGCTAAGACAGTGCTGAGATATGTTAAAGGAACAGAGGAGATGGGAATCAATTTCAGGAAATCAGGAACTCTATTTTTAACCGGTTTTACTGATAGTGATTGGGCTGGCTCAATTGATGACATGAAGAGCACCTTAGGCTATGTGTTTTATGTTGATTCAAGCATTGTTTGATGGAATTTTGTCAAGCAAAAAATCGTGGCTCAATCAACTGCTGAAGCAGAGTACATGGATCTGAGGCTACAAATCAAGCAATCTGGCTCAGGAAAGTGATGGAAGATCTGAAGCATAAACAAACTGAGGCAACACTATTCATTGTGATTTTCAATCAGCTGTTGCCATAGTAAAGAATCCGTTGTTTCATGGAAAGACTAAACGTATCAAGATCAAATAGCACTCAATCAGGGAAGCACAAGCAATGAAAGAAGTAGACCTGAAGCATTGCAATTCTGAATATCAATATGCTGACATTCTAACAAAAGCTTTGCCTAAAGGAAGATTTGAAACATTGGGAAATTGTCTTGGTGTTTCCAGCAAAAGTGTCAAAGAGGAATGTTGATAGTTGTGTGACACTTTTGTTGTCATCAAACCAATGTTTTTGTTATCATTTGTCCTATGTTTTGTGTACTTATTTCTAGCCTAAGTTATATATTATAACTTAAGCAAAGTATGGTCCTGCAACAATTTAAGTTGCTGTCATGTAAGGCTAAGTGGTAGTAGGTGGAGATAGTTGTTGAAAAATACTTTTGTGATGTATGATTGATTGTATAAAATCTCCAGCCATGTAACACTTCACGCGTAAATAAAAAATTATCTTTTTCTCCTCTTTGTTCTTCATATACCTTCAGGAAGCAGGCAAGTTGTCAATCTTATCTGGCCAATCCATGCCAATCAACATCAAAACAACAACATTATTTGTTAATTCATCATTACTAGCTTCTACAACTTCATCCATACCCAACCATTCCCTTAGCATAGATGAACTGAAGATGACAAACCTCCCAATAACACGTCTTCCATCTAAAAGGGTTGCCTGCATTGCCTATGCTCTTGGAATATTAGCATAAAACTCCTTCACCACTGTCTTAGTAAATATCCCTTCAAAAGTTAAAAAAAAATCTGTAGTGTGCGAAATCCAACCAAATCATCTAAACCTACTCTAAGAAATTCCTCAAGAAACATTTTAAACTCCTCGATAAACTTCATATGGGCAGTAAATTACACAAATAGAGATTCATTTGATTCAGTAAGAAAACAATAATTAAGAGGGATCAGCATGCCTACTTTTAGTGAAGGTATCAAACCTGAAGAAGTCAGGGTCAGAAGTAGGAGTACCAAGGACACTTTAGGCTCCACCTCCTAGAGTGCGGGGTCTGACTGACTAACCAGTGAGGAAACATTAATCCTCTCCAACCTTCTACTCACCCTTTTCTTCTCTCATTGCCCTCCTCTTGGGTGGTGGAGGTGGTAGAATTGTTTCAAAAGATTCATCTGGTTTGACGCGGTACAATAGGACAAGTGCTCTCCTCAGAGAATATAAATGTGGTAGTTGCCTTAGAACGTTCATATAGGATAATAGCCCTCTTCTTTTCAAAGTCCAACTGAATGGGCTCGTACGGCATCTGGACTTGAGTGATTGGTCTCTGATGTCGCGAATTGTGACATACAGGTTTTTTTGTGGCAGTAGAGAATTTGCTTTTCCTAGTGTTACCTTTGGTCTTCGCCATTGTAGTCTGCAAAAGGTAGCTCAAAAATAAAGAAGAGATCAAACGCAAAGAGGGATTTCAAAGTGTTTATAGACTGTTGAGAGATATTCGTGCCCTAGTTGTGTGATTCAAAAGGGAAAAACTTCAAGTTTATAGTGATTGCACATAGGTAATTGTTATGCCTCGCCTCCGATGCTCAAAGAAAAAGTACTTGTAACAAGCCACACAGGCCAAAAGTCAACAAGAAAGTCAAACAAAGATTCATGAGGTCAAAATACGAAAAGGTCAAACAAATCGAAGTCATTGCTCTACAAACCGAGTGCTTGCTGAAGCGGACCTCAAAATCGAAGTCCTTGCTCTACAAGTTGAAGTGCTTGCTGATGCACTACCTAAAGAAGTAAAAAAGGAGTTGAAGCTCTTCACTTAGAGAACCACCAAAAAAGATCTCTCCGAGGCTCTCAACTCCGAGGCTCTCAAACTCTTCCGAAGCTCATGAAGTCGACGCTATCTCTGGCAATATATTTGAAAATCTTTTAGAAGTGATTGATGTTACACTTGTATTAAAATTTGTCAGTATGTCAATCTATTGTATAGCGTGGTTGACCATTTATCAATGTATTAATTATATGAATAGATAGTGATGTGAAGCAAGGAGTTATGGAGATGAAGCCACGTGGTTCCGATCCAACGGTCACCACGTCGGCCAAGGTAGTATAGGTTCTCCTTGTAATAAAAAGGGGGTTGGATTATGGATTAAAACTTGGACAATCATATATTTGAAATATACACTTGCATCCTCCAGAATTTCGTATGAACACTCGATTGAATATTTTTCGTATTCTTAGCATGTTTATCGAACGTAAGCTCCAACACCCAATATAGCAGCCTCTATATGCATTTTATCTATCATTCCACATATTTCTATTTTGTTGCTACATAAATTAGTTTGATTTCAGTCTGACGATCGTTGTTAGCGCAGTTGCTTTTGTCCTACCCATCGGAGCTTGAAAATTTTTGTCTCACTGTAAAGTACCTCCTGCGTCCATTTCCTCCTTCCTACTGCCATTATTTCGACAGAAACGCACCGAAATTGTGCTTGACTTGGCATGAGTGGGCCAGACATTTGTTGGCTCATTTTCAGGGGTCAATAGATTGGCGCCATCTGTGAGATCCATACATTTAACCATGAGAGTCCCATGGGAAGAAGCCAGTTGGAAGTGAATTGAAAAGGATTTCTAACCCTTGAAAAAAGAACAAGTGGAAGCCCTAAGAAAAGACATTTGACATCAGTACTTAGATTGCTAATATTCCATAAAAAAAAGTGAATATGCTAAGATAGAAATCCATTTGTAAGACCTCCTGAAAAGGTGAGGCTAATGATGAAATGGCTTTAATAAAATGACCCCCTAAAAATGGGAGGCCACTGAAGAAGCGGATGACTCCCTGAAAAGGGAAGGCCGTTGAAGAAGCGGATGACCCCCTAAAAGGGAAAGGCCATTGAAGAAGTGGCTTTAAATCGGATGACCCCCTGAAAATGAGAGGCCATTGATGAAGTGGCTTTAATAAGATGACTCCTTGAAATGGGGAGGCCACTGAAGAAGCAGATGACCCCCTCAAAGAGGAAGGCCACTGAAGAAGTGGCTTTAAATTGGATGACCCCCTGAAAAGAAGTAGTCACTGAAGAAACAAATGACCCCTTGAAAGCTTTAGCAATTCAGCATGAGGGCCTCATCCTTACCTATGTTTCAGTACTTCAGCATGCAAGGGCCTCATCCTTCCCTATGCTTCAATATTTCAGCATACAAGAGCCTCAATCCTTGCATATGCTTCAACACTTCAGCATACCAATCCTTGCCTATGCTTCAGCTCTTCAGTATGCAAGAGCTTCATCCTTGCCTATACTCCAGCAATTCAGCATGAGGACCTCATCCTTGCCTATGCTTCAGTACTTCAACATGTAAGGGCCCTCATTCCTTAAATAAAGGAAAAGACATTATCATGAAGTCTTCATTCCTTGCATATAAAGGACGACTCGATCTCTTGAAGACCACATTCCTTAAATAAGGAAGAAGCATTATCATGAAGTCTCCATTCCTTGAATAAAGGAAGAGACGATCTTTTGAAAACTTCATTCCTTAAATAAAGGAAGAGGTTAATATTATCTTGAAGACCTCATTCCTTAAATAAAGGAAGATGCATTATCATGAAGTCCTCATTCCTTGAATAAAGGAAGAGGCATTATCATGAAGTCCACATTCCTTGAATAAAGGAAGAGGCGATCTCTTGAAGACATCATTCCTTAGATAAAGTAAGAGACATTATCATGAATACCTCATTCCTTAAATAAAGGAAGAGACTTTATCACAAAGTCCTCATTCCTTAAATTAACGAAGAGGTATTATCAAGAAAACCTCATTCCTTAAATAAAGGAAGAGGCATTATCATGAAATCCTCATTCTTTAAATAACGGAAGAGGCATTATCATGAAGTCCTCATTCTTTAAATAAAGGAAGAGGCATTATCATGAAGTCCTCATTCCTTGAATAAAAGAAGAGACGATCTCTTGAAGACCTCGTTCCTTGAATAAAGGAAGAGGCATTATCTTGAAGACCTCGTTCCTCAAATAAAGGAAGAGGTATTACTGTGAAGTCCTCATTCTTTGAATAAAGTAAGAGGCGATCTCTTGAAAACCTCATTCATTATATAAAGGAAGATGCATTATCATGAAGTCCTCATTCCTTGAATAATGAAACGGGCATTATCTTGAAGACTTCATTTCTTGAATAAAGAAAGATAAATTATCATGAAATCCTCATTCCTTGAATAAAGGAAGATGCGATCTCTTGAAGACCTCATTCCTTGAATAAAGGAAGAGACATTATCTTGAAGATCTCATTCCTTGAATAAAAGAAGATGCGATCTCTTGAAGACCACATTCCTTGAATAAAGGAAGAGGCATTATCTTGAAGACCTCATTCCTTAAATAAAGACAGAGGCATTATCATTAAGTCCTCATTCCTTAAATAATGGAAGAGTCACACTTGAAGACCTCATTCCTTAAATAAAGGAAAATGCATTATCATGAAGTTCTCATTCCTTGAATAAAGGAAGATGTAGCGTTATCTTGGAGCCCTCACTCATGAAACAAAGTTCGCAATTTGAAAATTTAAATTTGAACAAGTTCAAAACTAATAAAAAGAATCTCCTATTGAGAAAGCTCAAAAGGAAAGCATGTTCATAGACGATCCATTCCTATGAAGAGACGCGTGAGCACTTCGACGAGGAGTTGGATCCCAAGAAGGACCACATATGCACTCGCGAAGTGTGGCAAAGCTTCAGCATAGGCGAACCACTCTACCTCACGCTTAGGAAAATTTAAAATACTCTTATTAAAGTAAGCTCATAAAAAATTATAAAGTAC
>CAIGRN010063844.1:0-14991 GCA_903798345.1 Fraxinus anomala
CTTTGGTGAAAATGTCAGCCACTTGTTCCTTAGAGCTGCAACGCTTCAATTCTATCTCCTTCCTTTCTTGAGCTTCCCTAATGAAGTGTTACTTGATCTTTATGTGTTTAGTCCTTCCATGGAACACTTTATTTTTTACCATGGCTCCAGCAGATTGATTGTCACAGAGAATGGTTGTTGCTTCAGGTTGTTGATGCCTCAGATCCTTCATCATTTTTCTCAACAAGATGGCTTGATTTGTTGCCTCGGTTGCTGCTATGTATTTAGCTTCAGCAGTTGATGGTGCCACCATTTTTTGCTTGATTGAATTCCAGCAAGTAAGGCTTGAACCAGCATAGAAAGCATAGCCTGAAGTGCTCTTCATGTCATCAACAGATCCGGCCCAATCACTATCAGTGAAACAAGTTAACATACTACGTTTTTTGACTTCTTAAAACTAATCCCAAACTCCTATGTTCCTCTGATATACTTAACACCCTTTTGGCAGCTTGGAAATGAATTTCACTATGTTCTTGCCTGAATCTTGACAACATATTCACAGCAAACATCAGGTCTGCTCTGGTGGCAGTTAGGTAGAGCAAACAGCCAATTAAACTTCTGTAAACCTTCTCATCAATCTTCTTTGCTCCATCCTCTGTCAAGAATCTTAAGTTCTGAACTAAAGGAGTGTTAACTGATTTGCGATTCTCCATCTTAAACTTCTTTAACGCCTCTTTAGCATATCTCTTTTGGCAAACAAAAATTCCATCCTTTAATTGATCAATCTCCATTCCAAGAAAGTACTTCATTTAACCCAAATATGTCATTTCAAATACCTTCTTCATTTCATCCTTTACCAATTCAATTAAGGCTGCATTACTGCCTGTGATTAGGAGGTCATCAACATATAGAGAAATAATGATCAAATCCTCCTCCACTTGTTTGATGTAAAGTGTTTGTTCATTGATACTTTTGTTGAAACCAAGGCTGCTTAAGTATTTATCTATTCTGTTGTACCAAGTTCTTGGCGCTTGCTTTAAAACATATAAACTTTAAACCATATAAGGCTTTCCTCAATAGGTACACCTTATCTTCCTTTCCATTTATGATAAAGCCTTCCAGTTACTCAATAAAAATTTCTTCATTCAAGTCCCCATTCAGGAAGGTAGACTTCACATCTAACTGGTATATCCTCCGTTCTGATTGAGCAAGAGTGGCAAACAATAACCTTATTGTTTCAAACCTAGCCACTGGAGCAAAGGTATCAGTAAAATTGACTCCATATTGCCGAGCATAGCTAGCCTTGAACATATTGACAGAACCATCAGTATTCCTTTTGGTCCTATACACCAGAACCATCAGTATTCCTTTTGGTCCTATACACCAATTTTACTCCAATGACATTCTTATTTTATGGTCTATCAACCAGCATCCAAGTTCCATTCTTTTCAATTACCTTAAGCTCCTCCTTCATTGCATCTAACCAAGCTTGAGAATCAGCTGCTTCAGTGAAAGTTAAAGGCTCTAGAACTGTTGTATTGCAGGTAGCATAGATATCTTCAAGTGATTTAGTTCTGATCACTTCATTCTCTGAATCTGATCCATCATCAGGTTTAACCTCAACTTCAGCTTCTTCTTCATTAACATCAACATCTACATCCCGTGGAGTCAGTCTTGGAACCTCAATTTTATTCATAGAACTCGACTCCCGATTCCATGATCATCAACTTTAACATCTCTGCTGGAAACTAGTTTCTTGGTTTGTGGATTATAGATTCTATATCCTTTTCCATTGTCATAGTAGCCAACCAATACACCCGCTTCAGCCTTTTGACTCAGCTTATCCTTTTTTACATCTGGTATATGAATGTAGCATACACTTCCAAACACTTTCAAGTGGGATACGTTTGGTTTAACTCCATGTCAAGCTTCATAGGGCGTTAGCTTATCCATTGCCTTTGTAGGCAACCTGTTGAGTAGATAGATGTATTTACTGCCTCAGTCCAAAATTCTCTTGGCACTTTCTTCTCCAACATCAAGCACCTTGCCATTTCCATAACTGTCCCGTTCTTTCTTTCACAGACCCCATTTTGCTGAGGTGAGTAAGGAATGGTTAGCTGGTGTTTGATTCCTACTTCCTCATAAAATTTGTCAAACTGATTGCTAGTGTATTCAGTTCCATTATCTGTTCTTAAATCCTTTATCTTGCAGTTACTTTCATTCTCCACAAGATTCCTAAATTTCTGAAATACTGCAGGCACCTTAGACTTCATCTTAAGGAAGTAAACCCAACACATTCTAGTTAAATCATCAATAAAGAGGACAAAGTATTTGTTGCCATTCAAGGTTGAAGTTCTCATAGGGCCACGGATATCAGAATGGACCAACTGCTCATTGTTTTGCGCACTTCTAGACTGATTTTTAGGAAAAGGCAGCCTAGTTTGTTTTCCTAATAGACAGATATCACAAACACAAGCATCATCACTCACTTTTGGCATGTTTTCAACTAACTCTAGTTCATTTAGATTTTTGAGTGAGGTGTAATTGGCATGCAGATTCAACCAATGTACTAGTGAGGGCATGAGAGTTAATATTCTTCCACTCCAAAGGAAAACTCCTATACCTCATTTTTACTGTCAACAATTCCAGATTGTTTTGATCCAAAATAGTGCAGCAACTATCCTTAAATATTAAGGTATAGTTCTTTTCAGTTAATTGACCAACACTAATCAGGTTTTGATCAATGTTAGGCACATACAAAACATCAGAAATGAACTTATTACCCGTTGACATGTGCATTATGACTTTGCCAATTCCTGTCACCTCCACATGCTCTTCATTTCCCACTTTCACCTTTGATCTGTAAGCATCGTCTAACTCCACAAAGATATCTAAATTTGAAGTCATATGATGAGTGCAGCCACTATCAAGTAACCAAGTTTCAACCCTGTTGGAAGCTGTGTAATTTATGGCTAAAAACAGATGCTCTTCAGACTGATCTTCTGCGACCTTGTCCTGCTGCAACTCCTTCTTCTCCTTTTGATTCTTGCAGACTTTTTCAACATGTCCAAACTTCTTGCAAGACCTACATTGTACACCAGGTCTGAACCAGCACCATTTGGGAAAATGGCCTTTCCNCCAAGTTTCAACCCTGTTGGAAGTTGTGTAATTTATGGCTGAAAACATATGCTCTTCAGATCTTCTACGACCTTGGCCTGCTGCAACTCCTTCTTCTCCTTTTGATTCTTGCAGACTTTTTCAACATGTCCAAACTTCTTGCAAGACCTACATTGTACACCAGGTCTGAACCAGCACCATTTGGGAAAATGGCCTTTCCTTTTGCAATGAGGGCGCGGAGGATACTTAGTATCCTTGCCTGAGCCTTTAGCTTCTACTTCCTTCTTCTCGTTTTGTGCTTTCTTCACTCCAAAACTGGTTTGAGCTTTCTGTTTTCCTTTTGCAAACAGAGATCCTTCAACTTACTCTTCTTGCCTGATCAATCTTCTTTGTTCTATAGCATGAAGAGCATTTACAAGTTCAGCCAAGGAAATGCTAGTCAAGTCCCTAGAGTCTTCAAGAGAAGAGATCTTGGATTCAAACTTCTCTGGCAGACTTATCAAAACCTTTTCCACTACTCTCTTGTCTCGTAAATCGTCTCCTAGCAACCTTATTTGATTAACTACCTTTATCAGCCTATCAGCATATTCTTTAACCATTTCAGAGTCCTTCATTTTCAAGGTTTCCTACTCCCTTCTGAAGTTCAACACCTGCATCTGTTTGGTCCTTTCATTGCCTCGAAATTCTTCCTTCAACTTGTCCCATGCTTCCTTTGTTGTTTAACAGGTTATAATCCTTGTGAAAATGGCATCTGAGACAACTGATTGTATGCAAGAAAGGGCCTTGAACTTCTTGGCTATCTCCTCACTATGCTGCTTCAATTGAGCAATGGTTGGATTAGCCCTCAATGGTGGTGGTTCAACTCTAGTTTCTATGATTTCCCACAGATATGCTCTTAGGTAGGCTTTCATTTTTGTAGCCCAAAAATCATAATTTTCTCCTGTAAAAATAGAAGGTAATGGTGGCAAAAACCCCCCCTTAAAGTCATATCACTCACTCACCAAAAAAAACTCGGCTATATATGAAGGTTGCTTACTGGTTTTCTCTAAGGCTACTGGTTTTTCAGCTTCTTCAAAGACCTATAGAGGCTCTGATACCATTGATGTAAATATACACACAAAGAGGAGAAAAAAAATAGAGGTTTTCCATATATAAAATGGTGTTAACCGGGTGGCATAAATAGCCATCCTTGACTACAATTCAAAAGTTTTTTCAATCACCAAATATCCTACCTACTACCACTAAACCATACTTGACAGCATGCTAACTTGTAGTAGGTCCAAACTTTCTTAAGTTATACAAAAAACATAGGATAAGTCAAAGCAAAAACATTCCTAAGGTGACAACAAGTGTCACACGGTTCATCAAAATGCTTTTAATGATTCAAATGGCAAAAATTTTGTAGGATATCAAGCCTAAAGAAAGAATACTAAAGGACGAGTAATTCTTTCAAAAGTGTACTTAAAGAAAACTTAAAAATGTTTGATATGATCTTGATGATTTGGAGTAACAATATGAATTTCTTGTGTTAATTCATTGATTGGGTACGAAATACTAACTCATATTTATAGTATTCCAATAACACACGATGAAATCAAGCCAACCACTCATGAAAAGTTGGAATACATTCACCAAAAGACACTAGAAACAAATCAGAAAATCAGCCATAACGGCTTGTTTTTTATACCCATGCGATCGGATGGCTTCCTGTAGGATCACATGGCATGGGCAAAAAATGTCTCCGTTATTTTTCTTTTTATATGCATTCACTTGATTTATTCACAATAAGGCCCAACATGAGGCCAAAGTACTAAATCACCATGACAAATATCATTTTGAACAATACATGAGGCCCAAGTATTAAATCACCATTATAATATCATTTTAAACAATAAGTACAACAACCCCCCACTTGTTGAAAATTATTTCAATTACAAATTCAAACATAGCAATACTTATGCAAAAGAATTAGATATCTTTCCATTTGAATCTAGTGTAAATCTCACAAAATATTATCGAAATTCCAGGTAACATGAAAACTTCGAACCAATCATTCCTTGTGATAATATCGATGAAATCACACACACACACACACAAGTGTTATGTTTTCATAAGTTCCTCAAAATCGCTTAGTGCTATTATGGTCTTGCAATTATCTTTTGCATTCAACTTTTAAGAGAGAAACTCTAACTCTCTATTGAGGCGGCACAACCTTAAAGTTCATATAAGTGAAATTCTTCCAATATCTTTGTTACTTTTATATATACTTATACCCCGTACTGAAATTCATTAAGGGTTTTATAAAATCATCACTCCAACTGTAACAACCAGTACTATTTATCAAGGATAGAGTTTTAGTATTCACAGTGTTGAAACTATCCACTTAACAAATGACTTGTTTTTACCCTTTGAACCTAGATATACATATTTAGGAGGTGTTTGAGCGCCATTATTTTTTAAGAATGTATTTTGGAATAGTAGATTGATGGAGAATGTATGGTTAAAAAAGAAGAAATTGTTTTGATTTACGTGTAATATTATTTAATTGAAGAATGTGTGGTTGAAAAGAAGAGAAAAATATGTATTTTGAGAAAAATGAGAATCAAACATCCCTTACTATAGTTTAGTAGGGTTGCCATCATTGGCGGACTCTTAATCAAAGAGTTTCAACCCCGTCCTTCTCGATGTTGATCTTACAAGTTCTCTTGTAAAAGGTTTTAGCCAATGGGTCAACTATTTAACTCACTAGACTTAGCATATGTGAGAGAAATTGCTTTATGCTTAATTAATTTTCGTACATATTCATATCTTAGACTCATATGTTTAGACTTTTCATTATATACTTCGCTATATGCTCATGCTAAGGTGACTTGACTATCACGGAAGATAGGTATCGAAGAAATATCCTTTGCATTCAAAAGAATTTTATAAAGAAGATCACATAGCCACTCAACCTTTTTCCTTATTTCGGTTAATGCTACTAACCCAGACTCCATTGTTGAGTGTGTAATACATGTTTGTTTCTTAGACTTCCAATAAACTGTACCTCCTCTAAGAGTAAATTATCCACTCGAAGTAGATTTGTTTTTTCTCACACTAGGTATCCAACTAGCATCTGTATATCCTTCTAGGATAGTCGAGAACTTTGCATATTGTAGTCCAAGATTTTTTGTTTTCTTTAAGTAACCAAGAACCCTCCTTATGGCCTTCAAATGTTCTGAACTTTGATTGCTAGTAAACCTACTTAGTTTACTAATAGCAAATGCAACGTCCAATCTCATACATAAGACTTCCAATTGCGATTGCATACTCAGTTTGAACTATTTCTCTTCCATGGTTCTTTACTGACTTGATACTTGGATCCAATAGGATATTTGCCTCTTTAATATTCAAATGATCGAACTTGTTTATTATATTTTCAACATAATGTAATTGGCTTAATGAATAATCCCCACTATCCTTTTTAACTTTGACGCCTAGGATAGTATCCACTTGTCCAAGATCCTCCATTTTGAACATGAAAGATAGAAACCACTCCGTTTCTTTAATCCCTTCTATTTCATTACTAATGATCAACATACCATCCACATAAAGACATACAAGTGTAATAATGCTATCACATACTTTTGTATATAAACATTTATCTACTGAATTACGAATAAAATCATACCACATAATAGTATAATCAAATTTTTCATGCCATTTTTAGGTACTTGTTTTAATCCATATAAAAACTTGACTAATTTAAATACTTTATGTTCATTTTTCGGTAAAAATCCCTTCTAGTTGTTCTATATAGACCCCTTCCTTGAGATTCCTAATTAGGAATGCCATTTTGACATCCATTTGATGAACATGAAAATCAAATATTGATGCTAATCAAATAAAATCCTTATCGAGGTTATCCTAGCTATAGGTTCATATGTGTCAAAATAGCGATTATCTCCTAGCTACTAATCTAACTTTATAGATATTGAGTGTACCATTGAAATTATATTTCCTTCTAAACTCCCTTTGCAACCAATGATTTAGATCCTTTTGGTAAATCGACAATTTTCCAACTGTTATTGATATAATAGAATCCATTTCATCATTTATTACATCTTTCAAAAATATGTCATCTCTTTAAATGTTTTAGGACCACTTTCAACTCGAAGAACAAAAGGAATTGTTCTCACAACATCCTTCATATCTTCCTCGGCTAAGTAAAGAGAAATAAGTTGGAAGTCTATTTCGTCTGATCCTAAACCTTTTCTTTTCTTACTCTCTTGCTTTTTCAAGGTTCACTTGATAGTTCAATCTCTCTTGTAGATGTTTCTACTTGGATTCTTTAGAACGGGAATGTCTAACTGCGTTCCATTTTGAGAATTTCTTGTTGCCAATACACTCAAAAAACACCACATCTCTTGATTCTATTATAATATTTGATTCTAAATTTAATAATTGATAGACCTTATAATTTAAGGCACATCCTTTAAAGGCATATTTAATACTTTTAGGATCTAATTTGGTTGTCTTAGAATCCGTATTCTTACAATAACCAAGATATCCCCACACTTTGAAATAATCTATGTTTGCTTTACTTCCTTTCCATATTTCATATGGAGAAACTTTATTTTTTTTCAAATGAATCCAATTTACTATATGCACTAAGTAAAGCATCACATCAAAAGTTAAATCGTAATTCAGCATTTAATAACATGTCATTAATCATTTCTAAGAATGTTTTATTCTTTCTTTCTGCTAAACCATTTTGGTCAGGTGTACATGGTGCTGAACATTGGTATATAATGTCATTTTGTTCACAAAATATGTTGAATCCAATTGAGAAGTATTCTCCACCTCTATCACTTCTAAGAGTCTTAATTTTTCTTTCTAATTGATTTTCGACTTATGCTTTATATACTTTTAAATACATTGTTTATGTTTAAGTAACTACACATATGTATACGCAGATCAATCATCAATAAATGTAATAAAGTATCTATTACAACCGATAAAAAAAAAGGTATCTATTACATCATCTTTTAGTATGTCATTTAATTCACAAATATCACAATACACAAGTTTAAATAGTTTGGATGATCTTTCCACACTATGAAATGACGTTTTAGTCAACTTAAATTTAATGCAAGTTTCATATTTATCTAAGCTATCAAGTTCACATGAAATTAATCTACTTTCAACCATTCTTTTCATGGTTCTAATACCTATGTGTGTTAACCTACCAAGGCATAAAGTAAATGAACCAATCATATAAGCAAAAGATTGATTAGAATATCCTCAATACCAACAAATTACCAAATTTTTGTTAATACAAGTTTACCGAACTCAAATACGGATTTTATTCTGATTTTTTTTGAAAAGAACCACATTTGCTAAGTTTCTACTCATATCTGGTACATGAACATTGGTCATCTTTTTTTCCGAAGTGAAGATGATATCGATGTTTCCTTTGCCAATCTCCTTAGAGCATCCTTCATTTCCCATTTAAATCTCTTGTCCATCAACTATGTCATCAAATTTTGAAAAGTGACTTATCATAACGAACATGGATTATTGCATAAGTATCATACCACCAACCCAGAATTTTGCTTTGGATTGAAATGGTTTTGCTCACCGTAGTTATAATCTCTTCAACGAAGTTCATGTTTTCCTCCTTCCTTGTTTGCTTTTTATGCCTGCAGTATCTTACATGGTATCTCGATTTTCCACAAACATAGCAAAGTCTTTTGGACTTCTTTTTAAACTTTCCTTGATCATTTTTAGGACCAAGAGGCTTCACCTTCTTTTGGTATTTGTTGGAACGATCAATGTTGTCCACGACATTAGCTTTCAAGGAGCCATCATAAGAACTTCCGTTCTTATCTACGAGCCTTGATTCTTCCTCGACTTGAAGATGCTTTTGAACGTGTTCCAAAGAGAAATCCTTGGAGTTATGAAGATTTTTCTTCCTATAACCCTTCCAAGTTGAATGTGATTTTGCAATAATTGCACCTACTTGAAAGGATTCGGGAAGTTTGATTTTCATAGCCTTCAACTTATTTACAATAATATGAAGTTCATGTACTTGAGGTAAAAGAGGTATATTATCAAGCATTTTAAAATCAAAGTACTTAGAAAATAAAAAATTCTTGGTACCTTCTCCTCGACTTTGTATTTATTTTCAAGCACTTCCCAATTTTTCTTTGCCGAAGTGGTGTTGGTGTAAAGATCGTATAAATGATCGAAAAGGGCATTAAGAATGTGATTGCGACAAATCAATTCATCTTCTTGTCTTTTCTTTCTCTCGACCATTGCTTACTTAGAATCTTCATCAAATGGTTCAGAAATTGGCACCAAACTAGGATCAATCACATAGAATATCTTCAACACCATCAAGGGGAACTTGAGTTTGTCTTGCCACCAAGTACATTGGTTCCATCAACCCTATCCAATCGAACTAAGTCATCAACTTGATGGTTGCTAGAGTAGTTTTTGTCTCAACCACAGTAAACTATCATTTGAGATTGTTGGAAAACAATGGAGAATAGGAAAAGATGAAGATGAAAATACCAAATGGAATGGACTTTCAAGTCTTGAACACATTGATGAACGTTGTCCTTAAACGATATTTGGCTAATCTCCAAATACTTTTTAAGCTTCAAATGGCAAATAATTTGTAGGATTTATCAAGCCTAAAGAAAGAATACTAACGCACAAGTAATTCTTTCAAAGTGAACTTAGAGAAAACTTGAACGTGTTTGATATGATCTTGATGATTTGGAGTAACAATATGGGTTTCTAGTGTTAATTTATTGATTGGGAATGGAATGCTAACTCATATTTATATGAGTTAATTTATTCCAATAACACACCATGGAATCGATCCAATCATTCATGAAAAATTGGAATACATTCACCAAAAAGTACTAGAAATAAACTGGAAAGTCAACCATAACAGCAAGTTTTCATACCCATGCGATCGGATGGCTTGAGACAAAAAGCCTCAGTTTCTGCTGATGGGCGCCATGTAATCGAATGGCTATTTCACATGGGCAAAAAATGCCTCCATCATTTTTTATTTTATATGCATTCACTAATTAATAAAATAACATAATCACTTATCTAATTAAATAACATATATTTGAACGAATTAAGCTAACTAATAAATTGATGACAGAAAAAAACTTAATGTTTATTTTTTCTTCGATCATCTTGACAGCTCGTATCACCATCTCGCCACAGTTCTAATTGATCCGAACTAACCTGTAAATTATTGTAAGAGTAAGTAATTTAAAAAAAAATAATTAGTAAGATATATGCAGTTTCCATAGACAATTATATAACCATAAAATAGACACTTCATACCACAATTCTTATGGAGTATATCAATGACTAAGCGACCATCGATAGTATTTTGAATTCCCGAAGGATTTCACATTTCGCTATAAAGAACTCAATATAGTTCATATTTCGTTAGGTCCAACCCGAAGGTCTACTGGTAATTCATACATAAATTACTGAATATAAAAGTATACGGAAATAAACCATTTGCACAAAAGTATCTTACCTCTTTAGATCAAGTGCATTTTTGAAAGAAGTATGAATTCACGTTCCAAATCCTTTTCCTAAATTTCTCTGCCACCGCGTTCAATTTGTGGGTACTACTTATTTTTGTGGGAAATAATGGGACCTCAGTCCTCACTACAACAAAATGATCTTTTGCGACACTAAAAAGGCAACGTTTTTTAATTAAGTGTTGCTAAAGTGGTCTATCGCGACATTGGTTAAAATAATTGAGCTTTGACAACATTTTTTAATTACATGTTGCTAATGTCACTTTTTGCAACATTTATTGAACGTTGTGAAAAGTTTCATTTTTTACAACGTTTATTGAATGTTGTTAAAATCTGATTTTACAACAACGTTCAGTGCATGTTGCTAAAACTCGTAATAGCCTTTTGCAACGCTCACTAACCGTTGCAAATAATTTCACTTTTGCAACGTTTATTGAATGTTGCTAAAAGTTTCATATTTTTGCAACGTTTATTGAACGTTGTTAAAATCTGGTTCTATAACAATGTTCAGTGTCTGTTGTTGAAACTTGTAATATATAGCCTTTTGCAAGACTCACAATGACTATTGCAAAATATTAACTTTTTGCAATGTTTATTGAAAGTTTCATTTCTCGCAACGTTTATTGATTGTTGCAAAAACGTTCGAAAAATTTTATTTTGTGCAATGTTTGTTAAATATTGTGAAAAGTAGCCCAAAGCCCAAGACCCAATCAAAATTCACCCGGCCCAAAAAATAAAACAAAACCTACTTGGTGCATTTTTCATCAAACCAACTTGGTTAAAAATTGTGAAATTTCAACAGTTAACAATTGCACTGAAAATTATAGTATCCAATAACAAAGAAATTGAATTACAGAAATAGAAAGAGGTAAGAACTTATAAGAAAGAGAGAAGGAAGCAAGGAAACTGATTACCAGAGAAGAAGAAACACAGCAGGGGAAACAAGGGAAGAAGAAGAAGAAGAAGAAGAAGGAGACAGGAGAGGCATTGGCAACTACAATTCAATTCACACCTTGAACGTCCAACTTCAACCCTATAAAACTAAACAATAAAGGCTTTGGGGTTAGCCCATTAATAAAACAAGCCCAACTAGATAAAAGTAAATGGGCCAAGTTAGCCATCCCTTTAAATTAACCTTGTCCTCAAGGTTCAAAGTCCGTCTTCTTTGTACTTTGCTAGTAGCTGCCTCATTCTTTACACCACCTTTGGATTACGTAACTAGTGCAAGGTGGCATATGTCTAGTTGACATGACCTGCACCACTCTCTTCACCCTCCAGTAAGAAATTTTTATTGGCATGCCGAGATGCAACAACTTGAAAACTGGGCTCTTGAATATTATTTGATGATTTTGCATCGTGAATGCTTGTCTGTAACTCAAAGCCAAAGTCAATGTAATCAGTGATTCCAACTATTTCATTTTCTTCAAGTGGATTTTTCACCCGTCCCTGAATCACCACGTGTAGATAAAAGGAAGCAATGAACTGCGAATTTTTAGTGGGTTCAAGTCCAAAATTGAAGGATGGGCTCAATGGACTCCTTGATCTTAATCCATAACCAATAGCACAGCTCCAATTTGCCAACCTTTTGTATTTTGTTCCATCTTTGCTTCCAACAGTTGGTTCATATTGCACCCCAGGAGTCAAACTTCCCATCTTGCTTAGTAACCAGGCACCTTTTGGAAGTTCATCTCCCACGAAGAAAGGAATAACTGTAGCTCCTACAAATAGATTTGAAGAGCCATATCTCAAACCCATAACACCATAATCTTCAAAAGATGCTCTTTGCTGCAAAAGCACTAGGAATATGCCAAATGCTCCAAAAAACAATTTCTGGTAGTATGCGCAAGACCTCGTCAGTAAAATCAGCTTAGTGTGGGACACAAAAAGATCGATGAACGCTGAGGATCCTCAACATCACTTTGCCAGTGGAATCGTGCATTTCCAACAATTCTCTCTTCGGGCTTGTGATCAAGTGAACCAGCAACAATAGCAATCAAATCAACACGCAGATCACCATTTGGCTTCAGCCTAATCCTGGCACTAAAATGCCTCACTTCTTTAAAGTATTCCTCAAGAAGGCATCTCAAATCTTCTTTAAACAACAAGTTGTATGTAGATTCTATGAGGAGATCTACATCCTCATCAGCAAAATTTTCCCCAGCACTCTTTCAAATTGATCTGCACTGTGTTTAGATCCATGCACATCAGCATGAAAACTCCGTGATAAGCTTTTATAGAGTCGATCCAACTTTTCTCTCCAACTTGCTGCTTCATTAACCTTAGGTACAGGTTCATCAAAGACAAGTTTTCCTAATTTTTTGTATCAGTTTGATTCCCAGAGCAACAACAAGCATTCTGCCTGTAGATGTTCCACAACTATGGTCAAAAATTTCGTGTATCTGCTTTACAGTACCTTTCTCGATTTCTTTTAGAACCTTTTATAAGCTAGGATTCAATGACCCAGCTGCGGGAGTATCAGTTACAGCTTTAAGATTATCTTCCACAACACTAAAATCACTCGAAGCTACAGAAAAGCTAGGCATACTCCCTACTGGCTTAACTGAAAGGGCACTCGAATACTCCTCTGCAATAGTACATTCATCAACAGCTTCTATGGATCTTGTTATTTCAGCAGAGCTAGGGTCCAAAGGAAGCTTCGACTGAATATATTTATGATCTTTGAAATCTTCAATTGGGTTATCCATTCCTGGTAAATTCACAGATAGAAAATGCATCTCCAATTCCTTTGTTGTAGATTCACCAAACCTTTTACAAATTTTAGTTGAGAATAAAATCCAATCAGCCCTAGGATGTTTTGCAATGAATCCATAAAACCATATACAAGCCTTCCCTTCCAAGTACTTCTTAACTATTCCTAGCCTCAGTTCATCAGAAATTTGATGGAGTTGAAAGTAGTTTTTGGCTTTCATTAGCCATTCTCTAGGCCCTTCTCCACCAAAGTAAGGAAAATATATCTTTGGGATTTTAGTTTTCACCCGGTAATCAAACTTACCACTCCCCTGTGTGAATGAGTTTCCTATCCCAGAACTCAATAATCCACCATCAGAAGAAACTGGATTTGGATGTCCTTCTATTTGGATCCCTTTATCGTTTCCTTGAACTGAGGAATTTTCGAATCCAGAGTTCAGTGTCCCTCCACTCATCTTGGCCATCATGCTCACAATACTTTCATATTTACTATTCATTTCCATCATCAGACCTTCTAATTTATCTTGCCTGCCACAGAAATGTTTCATTGCTTGGTCTGTACTCTGGTAAACCAACTTAATCTCCCAGTTCCTTCTCAATCCTCTTAAGCTCTTCACGAGTTTTACTACAGGTGTCCATTTTCCCAGCTCACGTACTGCTCTGATACCAATTGTAATGGTTGAGCTAAAACCTCAACCTCAAATCAGCCAATTCCAACAAAAAACACAATTTTTGCTATTAAATTTCAACAGTTAACAATTGTACTAGAAATTATAGTATCCAATAAAAAAGAAATTGAATTACAGAAATAGAAAGAGGTAAGAAGAAGATGAGAAAGAGAGAAGGAAGCAGGAAACTAATTACCAGAGAAGAAGAAACACGGCAGGGGAAACAAGGGAAGAAGACTGGAGAAGAAGAGGAGACAAGAGAGGCGTTGGCAACTACAATTCAATTCACACCCTTGAACGTCCAACTTCAACCCTATAAAACCAAACAATAAAGGATTTGGGCTAGCCCACTAATAAAACAAGCCCAACTAGATAAAAGTAAATAGGCCAAGTTTGACACAAGGCATTTGTGGAATTGGCAATAGGAGTTTTGAAGAAATGTGGGCCTCTTTGTAGCCAGAGCTCAGAAAGACGAAGCCTAAAAAATGAGGTTTGTTTTCCTTTAAATTTATTGGGATTTTATGCATTTTGTTTTTGCAATGCATTGTCACCCGTTTGGAATTTGCTGTTTTTAACCGAGTATGAGTGTATATGTAGCTGTTATTTTGTGATATTTGGTTCAATGTGATTTTTGATAATATATTTCCCTCTCATGATCGAAATNTATTTGGTTCAATGTGATTTTTGATAATATATTTCCCTCTCATGATCGAAATTCACCGGCATTTTTATGCAATTGAGCTTCGGTTTGCAGAATTTTAGGAAAAAAATCTAATTGAGCTCTGGTTTTTTAACCTAATTTAACAATGCTGTAGAAATAGAGCAGTTACAGATCTCGGAAAACTCGACAATGGCAGCAAGGTTAGGAAAACTAAGGCCCTGTTCTCTTTGTTGTTTTCGTGCCATTTTCTGTTTTCGATTTTTCAAAATAGTAAAAACGCGTTCTCTTTTTCGTTTTC
>CAIGRN010063851.1:0-14810 GCA_903798345.1 Fraxinus anomala
TCATCTAATTTATGGCATCATAGATTAGAATATGCAAACTTTAATTCTGTACGCAAGCTAATGAATTTAAGTTTACGACCAAATATGCATTTCAATACAAATGGTAAATGCAAGATTCGTATAGAGGCTAAGTTAGCCAAAATGCCGTTTCATTCAATTGAAAGAAACAAAAAAACCTTTGGAACTTATTCATAGTGACATATATGACTTAAAATTTGTTCAAACAAAATGTCGTAAAAAGTATTTCATCACATTTATTGATAATTGTACAAGATAATGTTATGTATATTTGTTGAAAAGAAAAGATGAAGTTTTGGAAGTTTTTAAGCACTATAAAAATGAAGTTGAAAATCAACTTAGAAAACAAATAAAAATTATTCGTAGTGATCGGGGTGAAGAATATGGTGTAGCGTTCGAAGGATTCTGTTTAGAATCTGGAATTATTCATCAAACAACTGAACCATACTCACCTAATATAACAGTATTGTTAAACGCAAAAACCAAATATTTAAGAAAATAATGAATGCAATGTTGATAAGTTCGGACTTACCTCAAAATTCATGAAGGAAAGCTACACTTTTTACAAATCACATCCTTAATAAAATACCACATAAGAATAAAGTTGAAACACCTTACTGTTATGGAAATGTCGAAAACATTCCTACCAATATTTAAAGGTGTGAGAGTGCTTAGCAAAAATGCATATATCTAAGCCTAAATAGGTTAGGATTGGACCAAAGATAATAGATTGTATCTTTATTGGATATGAAAATAATAGTAGTACATATATTTGATTCATAAATCAAAAATGCATGATGTACGTGTAGGTACTATCATTGAATAAGGAATGCTGTATTCCTTGAAAACATCCTTCCTTGTAAAGAAAGGAAAGTAAGTTCAGAAAAACGAACTTACGATACTGCAAATGAAAATAATCAAGTAGATGAAGAACCAAGGTTCAGTAAGAGGCAAAGGATCTCTAAGACATTTGGCCCAAATTTTCTAACATACTTACTTGAAAATGATACAAGGACATTTATCGAAACAATGCCCACTATTAAAAAATGTTGATAAAATATTTTGATATGAAAGATGTAAGAGTTGCTGATGTCTTATTTGAGATTAAAATCTCTTAAGATATTAGAGAGATTGTCATTGTCTTAATTACATTATGTTGAGGCTAACTTAAGAAATTTAATGTGTATGACGACAATCTGGTTAAAATACCAGTAGATCTAAGTCTACACTTAGCCGAAAACACAGGTGAACCCATATCTCAATTGGAATACTCATGCATTATAGGCAGCTTGATGTATATCACTAACTACGCACGTCTGAATATAGCATATGAGTCAACAAGTTAAGTAGATTTACAAGTAATCCAGGTAATGACCATTAGAAGGAATTAACTAGGGTTCTTAAATACTTAAACACACGATAGATTATGGATTACATTATTCTAAATATCATGCGATGTTAGAAGGATATACCAATGCAAATTGGATATCTTACAAAAAAGATTCATATTCTACAAGTGGTTATGTTTTTTATATTGGAGGTGGAGCTGTGTGCTAGAAATCCTCTAAGCAAACTTGTGTAACTCGATCTACGATGAAATCTAAGTTTATTGCCTTAGATAAAATTGGAGAAGAGTGGAATGGCTTCGTAATTTTCTCAAAGATATTCCATGTTGGGAAAAGTCAATACATGCTATTAACATATATTGTGATAGTCAATCAACTACTGCTATAGCACAAAATAGTATATATAATGGTAAATCTCGACATATTCATCGGATACACGATATCATTAAACAACAATTATCGAATGGTATAATCTCGGTTAACTATGTTAAATTGAAGAAAAACATATATGATCATTTAACGAAAGGATTACCAAGAGATCAAGTGTACTATCTTTCACGAAGAATGGGCCTAAAGCCTATTGAATAGAATCATCATAGAGGTAACTCAACCTTGTTAATTGGAGATCACAAGATCTTAGTTCAATGGGACTACTAAATTATGAACGATTTGTTAAGTGTATAAAGATAAGTTACACTTTTAAAGATTCCTATATTTTGGAAGTAGCCAAGAGAAGTATGATACAATACTATCTTTCTGATTATAGAACTACTGATTATGATTTCTTCTTAAAGAATATAATTAATGCAGGAAAGAAGGGTATACACCTAGAAAATCAGTTTAAATGGATCACAATACCAATCCAATTCAAGCTCTCCTAACATCTCGTGCTTCAGTTTCTAGTGTAAGCATCATTATAACTAGGAACAGTAATTAGTAGCATAAGATGACAAAGTGGAATGCACATATTGTAGATTGAACTAAGTTAAAGAAGAGAGACACATCAAATGCTTGTCTATCGTACTGTTTAATTATTCTTAATATCCAGTCCAACAAGGAACAAGTTTAAAGCAGAAAGTACAATAGGAGACTAGCACTTACACTGGTACGGTTGTTTTGATTTACACGAACGACTAAACAGTTCATGACATCGTGTTCACTGTTTAGCCTAGTAAATTTGATTGTATTCGACTAAGGTAGTTTCATAGCCAAAATCCACCTCTCCTCATGTTATAACTTGTCATATGTACTCTTTTTTTGTTAGAGTCTGTATTTCATGTACATGTTGGTAATTTTCATTCATACAAAGAATTGTGGGAAAATAGTAATAAAAAGTTGATTTTTATCAAACTTTAACCAAATATTTGGATGGGTCTCGCATCTTGAATTTGGCGAGAAATGGGTCAATCATATTCTACTTGTCGAGTAGATGAATTTAGTATATTTGGACGTTGAAAACTTTTTTCAGATGAATGAAAAATTAGTGAATGAAGTGTGGTTGGTAAACATGATTTTTAACTTAGAAAAATTGAATTTCCCATGTGAGACTACTGCTTGAGCGGCAACCCAGCGTCGATGAGCGGCAAGTCTCTGAAATTACCATTCAAGTGGTAGGCTAGCACCGGCGAGCAATAGTGAATTTGTGCAACTTTTCGTGAAACAAGTTGAATATAGGTTGTGTCTCTCCGATTTGCAACCCTTCTACATCTAAAAATAAGATCCCTTGGTTGTTTTCATTCACTCCAATCTTATGCAATTATTGCATAACATATAAACATCATTTCCTTTCTGAAATTCTGCATCAAAACCTTGGTTTTATTTTCATTCAAAGAGGAGTAAAAAAGCAATCTTTTCGTTTGTTGTTTGTGTTTTGAAGTTCCGCAAATACAAGAAATTGATCATTATATCTTGGGAGTTGATTGCCATAATCCATAGGCACCTGTACGATGCAAATTTGACTTAAGAACAAAGAGTTCAACTCTTGTCTTGATCCTTTGCATTTCATTCCTTGGCGTTATTCAATCCAATTTTCCATTTACTTTCCATTTTGTTTTTGGTAGGTTTGATAAGTTTATTTAGTGTTTAAAAAAAATCACTCAATAAACAACAATTTTTTGAAGGTTCAATAACTACGGTCCAAATAAGATAGGACATTAGATATCCACATTTATGTGAATGTCATAGAGCATTGTAGACACTCCACTATTTACTCTGCACTAAACATTCACAAAATGTCTATAAAAATAATGACTTGATATTATACAACTCAAATATATTATGTATCAATCACAATGATATCCTAGAAACTTTAAATTAGGATAGCTTCCTCGTTGTCTGAGAAATCTCGTGAATTATAGTTTTCTTTTTGAAAAAAAAATATTAAAGGTATCATCTTTTAAGAGAAGTGTCGCGAAGCTTTAGAAGTAAGTACTTTTCTATCTATAAAATGTGCAAGAATGATAAAAAAAATAATATAAATAAAAATTAAAAAAACTAAGAAAAGTCTTAACTAAAATTTTATACGTGCCTTTGTTAAGTAGTGTTCGATGCATCTACAAGATTATTTTGTTGGTTGATTGATGTCTTGAATTGCTAAAAATGAACATGTAAGAACGGTTTGACAAGTCTATAAGCAGTTTAAACACATGTTAAATAATAAAAAAACAAGAATCGAGTCTCACTTCGTATGCAAATTCTGCAAAATGTAAAAGGATAAAGAAAGTTGTTGCCGTAGAATTCCACATGTTCATGGTATTGTCAACAACGTAATATAGAATGAGTTGAGTGTCAGTTCCATGAGTACTAATTACCTATTATCATTTAAATAAAGCTGAATTAATACAAACAAATTTAATAAGTATTATTTACAATTAATCTAACTATTAACTAAAATAAGCAATTAAAAATCGAGCAAATCCAAGAGTTTAATAGGTATGACCCTATTTAATCCGAGAGTTTAAGATCTCGAATCCATCATTGTTAATATACTTTAATCCTTAATTGCCTGTTAATAGTCAATTCATGTTTTATATTAACGATCAATATTCCTTACGAGTTAATTTTTTTATCTAAGGTGATTAAATTATTTTTTACATATGACCCTCTTATATCTTTGCGAAAGATATAAATAGATAAATATGCATGTCAATGCTAGAATATTGATCAAAGTCGTGCTAAGCCGTTATAAGACTTAGCCCGTGTTTGCGACACATTTTTTGAAACTCATTTTTCTTCAAATTATTTTCAACCACGAATTCTCCTAATAAAATAATTTTGCACATAAATTCATAATTTTTCCTATTTTTTAATCACACGTTCTCTAAAAAATCCTTTTTTTTTTTTTCACAAAATTCATTCAAAAAAAGGGAGATCAAACAGGGGTTTAATATTGTTTGTTATTTGAGTTAGAAACACGTATTACCTCCTGGCCTCGACGTGAATCTCAAAACAACCCTAAGCTAAATAATATGATTAAGTGGATATAATTATTGTATAGATAGTCATTCAAGGAAAGTGTCATAATTACTATTTATAAATGACAATTGTACTCCTACCATCCTAATTGTAACCTATAAAAATGAGACACTGGATAACTTTCTCAGACCTACACGAATTAAATTGAAATTGGATCAAATTGGCTAGTTCCATTCGATTTCACTTACAATTTAACTAATTCTAGATCTTAGATTTTGGTGTGATTCTCCACTCCAGCTAATTCCACAATTATGTAGCTATTAGTAGAATTCTCATTCATACTCTATTCAAACAAAAACAGAAAGTACCTTCCCTTATGTGATCAAGTTCCGAAAAAAGGAGTGCATTATGTTGTTTACTAGTACGTGACAAATAATAGACTACCACTTCCCTATTTTTTGGGACAAGGAATGACCAACATTTCGACATGTCTATCTAGTGAAAAAATGTGGACGTAGGAAAATTATGAGATTTTAGAAACTACAATATTCAAGAGTTAAAAAAGGAAAAAAGAAAAAATAATAATATTAATATTAAATTGTTGAGTCTATTGTATGATATCAACATATGCAATCGATCCGCCAACGATAAAAATTAAAAACTAAGAACATCTTCAAAGAAATTCTACTTTTTAAAAGAATATTCTATGATTTAAAGATATATATAAATTTAGAGAATAAAAATTTTTAAGTACTTCAACACACACTTTATACTTAACATTTAATTTTACTAGTATCATAAATTATTTATTGTTATTTTTTTTTTCATATCTTTCAATTTTATTAGCTTTACTCTAAATTATGATATCATTTTCCTCAATTAAAAATTGAAATATTTTGAATACATTAAGTTATAAATAGTGAGTTTGGCTCTCCAAAACTCATCCTAAATTAAAATATTAAATTAAATAGTATTTTGGAACATAATTTTAATGATTGATTTTTTGAAATAGAGAGCATCTTATGTTTAAAGGATTTATTGAGAATGCTGGACATCTTCACCATCCTCTTCAACCTCTCTCTCATCATTCAAAAATACAGAGTTCCATTGGAGCAATATAACAAACAGTTGGAGTGCACTAAATAATATCTTTTAATTCGGATTTCAACCCGAGAAAGGAGTGCACACTCTATTTACAGCTCTATGCAATACATAGGATAGTAAATATCTCCATTGGAATGTACACGAAATATCGGCCTGTTTGGAGGCCGACAAAAATTTCACGTTCTTACCAAACCCGGTGTCCAGTTTCTCCAATCTAACTTTCCAATTGATCTGTTTCTCATGACTAATTCTCTAAAATCAAAACCCTTTTTCCGGCTGTTCTCCTGTTTGCCTGGTTCTGATTCCTCGGCTTCTTCCTTCATGCTTTCAGTTTCTTTGTCACTTCCGGGTACAAATTCATCTACAGGCGACGCGGCATCAATGATGCTTCCAAGCATCTCGACTATCTCGCTCATTTTTGGTCGTGATTTTGGATGCTTCATTAGGCATTTGTTTGCTAGGGATGCGAGTTTTAGAGCTGATTTCATGTCAATCTGTTCTTCAAGTCTCGGGTCTAAAATCATGTGAAATTTTTTTGGATCCGAAACATACGGCCTTACCCATTCCAAGAGTTTCTGCTCGCCTCGTGGCAAATTTCTCTCGAGCACTCGTCTGCCCGTAATGAGTTCATAGAGAACTACCCCAAAGCTCCATACATCGCTTTTGGCAGTGAGCCTACCAGTGTGGACATATTCAGGAGCTGCATAACCTACTGTGCCAACAACCTAAAGAAAAAAATTTAAGAAAAGAGTCGAGATATTAGGCAGTGTATAGAGTAAGATATAACGCAATATTAAGCAAAACGCAATAGAAACACACACGAGTGAACACCTAGATTTATAGTGGTTTACCCTCAGTAACTACTACGGATATTTCACTATAAAGAATAAGGATAATTACAATAGTGATCTCACATCTCAGACTATCTATCTTTCATAAAAAAGCCCCCACTAAAAAATCCTTCATATAGAAGGAATATTATAGCTATTTGATGAATAAAAACTGCCTGAGGGATCCAAATATACCACTCGATAAGGCTCCACACAATCTAACATGCAGAAGAACAGCCCTTGATTGAGCCCATTTTGGGGAAAATATATTTTTGAATAGTGATTTTTTTGGAGAATGGGGGGTTAAAAAGTAAGAAAAAGTTATCGATTTATGTGTAAAATTATTTTATTGGAGAATATATAATTGAAAATGGGGCTCAAACAAGTGGCAGAATGGGATGTGTCAAATTGTGAATCAAGTGGAATTTTAAGAGCAGAAAATTTAATGATGCCCAGAGAAAATGAAATGGAACTCACTGATGTTGAAACATGACCTAGTCCAGCAGTTGGACCCTGCCTAGCCAATCCGAAATCTGAAAGTTTTGCATTGAAGTCTTCATCCAAAAGGATGTTTGAAGTTTTGAAGTCTCTAAATATTAGCTGAACAAAGGAGAAAAGCATATCGAATTGTAATCGATATCAAATATCACGCGAAATAATCCAGATGATGCAGTATATATGAAGCTAATGGCGGCATAAGATTTATTTCTTCACTTCAAATTGGAAAAAGTTGGTACAAGCTTTAAGCACTTCACGACAATGACATGTTTTAACTATCTTTCTGATTATAGAACTACTGATTATGATTTCTTCTTAAAGAATATAATTAATGCAGGAAAGAAGGGTATACACCTAGAAAATCAGTTTAAATGGATCACAATACCAATCCAATTCAAGCTCTCCTAACATCTCGTGCTTCAGTTTCTAGTGTAAGCATCATTATAACTAGGAACAGTAATTAGTAGCATAAGATGACAAAGTGGAATGCACATATTGTAGATTGAACTAAGTTAAAGAAGAGAGACACATCAAATGCTTGTCTATCGTACTGTTTAATTATTCTTAATATCCAGTCCAACAAGGAACAAGTTTAAAGCAGAAAGTACAATAGGAGACTAGCACTTACACTGGAGATTCTATTTAGCCTAAGTTTGATACAAGAATTTGATAATAGTTAAAGTGACATGAGGGTCGGGTCGAATCAAGACTTAGGGGTGTTTTGTTCAATAATTAATGGGCCAGAGCATGATTACACCAAATGATAATTTTCATGAAAATGATAATCAGTTTAAGATTTTGTCAACTGCATGTTAGGCATGAAAGTTTGGGGTTTGGTCCCAGATGTTGGGGAATCAAATGATTTATAAATTTTGACATATTTGATAAAGAATACTCTATATGATACAAATCTACATAGCAGACATTAACGACTTCAATATTTCGTCGAAATGTAACTGGCAAATTTATAAACTAACAACACTACTCATGATAAATTGAAGTTTGCGAGAATCGAAAATATGAATGAAAGCACGAGCACCTGAAATTCCATTTCTTCATGAAGGTATGCTAAACCCCGAGCTGCATCTAGGGCAATCTTTAGTCTCAACAGCCATGGTAGAGGAGATGCTGATCGGGTCAATAAATGGTCCTCCAAGCTTTTATTACACATTAGCTCGTACACCAAAAGCCGTTGGATTCCCCTTTCGTCATCTTCTGCGCAATATCCTACTAACTTAACAAGATTTGGGTGCTTAACCACACCCAAAAAATTCACTTCATTAATCCACTCTTTGTGCCCCTGATTACTAGAATGCAAAAACATGAAGACGTATAAGATAATGATCACTAAAGCATAAGAAATAAATTTCCCATAATCTCACAAAAAAGTCAATCATAAATATCAGAAAAGCTAAAGACTTGAATTGATTAGTTGATCTGTGACGTCAAAATTTTGAATATGGAGTCCCTCTTCTAGAAAAGTTGTTCAACCTATGGGAAAAGTCATCTAAGCAACAAATGTTGAAAAAGAAATGCTGATAGAGAAATATCCAAATAAACACGAAAAATCAAAACACCAAGAGAGTTTCTTGATTGAACCAAACTACACATCCCGAAAGTGCAATAAGGTTCAAAGAAATTGAAATGAATCTTCCAACATGTCGTGAAAAAACTAATTCCGATAGTAGATCTAACAATGAAGCAACAAAGTGGCTGAAAACGATTATTCCTTCATATCAATAAAATAAAAGCGCTGAAAATTTCAATGAACACTTTTATAGGTAAATTTCCAAGTAATTCTTAGCATAGAACACCAATATGAACAAAAGGGCATGCCTGGAATCCATTGCGATTCAACTGCTTGATAGCAACTTCCATCTCGGATTCAGAACCTGAAATGTAGTCCGAAACCTTAACAAAGCCCCGATACACGCACCCGAACCCGCCTTCGCCGATCATGAGGGTCCGGTTAAACCCTCTGGTAGCCGATTTCAGCTCGGAAAACGTAAAAACCCGCAGATCATTGGCCCGGCGCTGAGTCAAGAACTCGTGGAACCCAAACGAGTCGGCCCAGTCCCTCCTGGACTCCGACTCAAACGCTGACCGGCGCGTATCGACGTTACTCGATGCAATACTGAGTGACCGGACCCAGGAAACCTTCGACGGCGCACGTGAAACGGCGCCTTCTTGTTCTTCTTCCTCGTCGGACCTTCTCTCGCCGTTAGTGAAATGAAAGCATTTCATTTTCTGTATTTTTCAAAAGAAAAAAGACTTGTTGAGTATCCTTTTTCTTGAAATAGGCATGAAGTAGAAGATAAAGAAGAGTCAAAGACATGCGTTTGGTTTGAAGAGATCAAGAAACACTTGGATTTTCATATATATATTGGGTTAAGTTAATGTACAGTAATTAGGTGAAATGTAATAATTAAGTAAAGTTTTTATAATGAGCAGATTTTTGGGTGGATTTTGATGTCTTGATGCGAGAAAGACGACCACGACGAAGACTGGCTGCTTCAAGAGAGAGAGAGCAGTCAGCAGCGTACCGTATGGATAAGACAAACAAGGGATTGAAAGTTGGAGCAGTAAATAATCAACTATAAGCTTATGTTTGGCTCATTACTATAAACTATTTATGAAAACACACTTTTCATCTATATATTTGGAGGGGTTTACAATTATTACTCCTTTATTTCTCTGCATTTGATTGTAAATATTTTTCATTAAAAATATTATTTTTTCACCTAATTTTCTATTGTATGTTATTGATTGACAATTTTTTTCACGAAAAAAAATTTCTTTAGCGAGTGATGATTTTATTTTCCAAATAATTCACTCTCTCTTTCTCATCTAACACGTCTCTCTCATTTATCCACCAATAAAATAAACAAATATAATATTTTTTAAGTTAAAATTAAATCAATCAAATACATTTAATTAATAATTTCCATATAAATAAGTTATAGGAGATTGAATTTGCCCAAAAATTTTTTTATTTTCATTCAAATTCCATATTCGCAATCAAACGCACCCTAATATCTATCTTATTATAATATAAACCATTTATAAACACTTCCCAACCATGAAAATGAAAGGATAAGATTTTGCAAGAGTTTCTACTTTACTTCTCTTTGAAGCATAAAAATTATCATAAGAGCTTGAACTTGAACTAGTTTGTTTTTGTTTCGTTTTGATTTATCACTTAATCGTAAATTATTCAGTTTTTACGGGTAAAATTCTCTTTGATATTGTATTTAATTTGTTTTTTAATCAGTGTTGGATTATTCCCCACCCTGATTTGTCAATCAAAAATTAAAATTGGACTTGGGAATACAAGGATAAACTAAGATGAAGTAATGTAGTAATTCCTCCGTATATTGGTATTGTATTAATTGTATAAAATCTATTTTGGTATTAGAATATTCCAACTTTTTAAGATTGTAGCAATTTCATCTAGTGTTGTTTGTCACGGTTAATCGATCGATTGCTTCCTACGAAAAGGAAAGAGCTCTAATGTAACATCAATCTATTGGCCTTGAGGGTAATATGGAGCAAGTAAAGAGTATTGCAAAATTAGTATTTTATATATAAAGATTTTTATTACCCTACTTTGGGAAGGACTCTCTTTATATAGAAGTTGAAACGCACTGACATGGCAATGAGTCAATCGCAAGCACGGGACATGTATTACAAGGTTCTCTGATTTTTTGGTGGGATTAGATTTGAGGATGGAGATGATCAACAAGTGCCTACCTAAGTGGGGACAATGTCCTACAAGTTAACTTTCATTTCTTTATCAATCATATGTTAATCGGTCCTACATTAGACAATTTGTCATTACACAACTCCCTTGATAGAGTCGTCAAGAGTGGCTCGCATTTGATTGCTTAGTTGATAGGTCGATGATTGATGAACACTTATGTAGCTCAAGGGTACTCGTGGAAGACTCCACGCGATCATGAAATAACTCAATTATGACCCTGAAAGAAGATACATATTCTAGTGGTATCATTAGCATGCACACTTTTGAGTAATGAAAAATCAATCAGTTAAGAGTGAAATATGCATACCTAGGTGAGCGGTAAGTGCTTCTTTTCTCCATGTCAGATCAAGGCATTTAAGTACAATCATGGTACAGCGTACATCATCTTTTGCATCGTGCTCCGTTGTAACACACCATTAGACAATTAAAAAAAAAAACACTTTTCCCTTCTTCAATTTTTTGAAAACAAAGGGGACGTCAAAAATCATATAAAGGATGGAGTATACATTTAGCATTATTGTTTTGAGTATGACAGTGTCCAAGGTTCTATCAATTAAGTAGCATCTTGTGGTTTCGATTCTCAAATTCCCATCTTCACTTGGTTCCCAAGGAAACTTTCCATCCTCCAAAAAGTCGATTATGGAATCTATTCGAAATAATTAATTGTAGTAACTTTTCAGAGCAATAAAAATGTAGAAAGGAAAATTTATCGATTTATCTAGTCGTGACAACACGATCTCCTAAAGAAAAATTGTCCGTCGTTAACTATCGCGACATCTATGAACAATCACTCATAGAATACAACTATCAAACCACTTTCACATCAATTACAAATAATTTTCAGAACCCTCAAGTTGTACTCCAAAATAATATCTCGTAATATAGAATAATTATAATAAACGAATTTTCAGAGGTTTAGTAGTAGAAGAATATTTTATGTATGTGTCTTTTCCAAGAAAGTACGGGATTTATATAGTTGCAGAATTGATAACTTCCACCAATAAGTTTGTGTTGAATGAAAGGTAACAATGGTCATTGCAGTAAAAATATTGTAACCCTCCAACTACCTTATTTCTTTTTATGATTGTAATAAAAAAATTAAAAAAAAAATCTGTAACTGTCCAACTGCCAAATTTTACTGGCTAGTTTGACCAATAACAAAGTCGAAAACAATTAAAATAAAAAATAATTTATTTTAATCAAAGAAGCCAAAAGCTCAATCATAGACTTTTTAATAATCACATGGAATGGGAATCAAACAATCGATCTCCTACACAAATTTCATATTTTTCACCAATTGGGCACTTTACATACACACACACACTGAATCATCCACCTATGCTTGTACCTTAATCATGGTGTGAGGTCAAAACTCGATATCATACTTACTAAGCTCAATTGCACTCAGTCTTCCTAAGGTTTCTGATCAATGCAAAATTTATTTATTATAAAATATTATTTTATCACAACAAAATATCCTATATGGGTACCCAACCCAATTGATTCTCTCGATAGTGATCACGTTAAAACATGTGGGAGATTGTAATGCTTGTTTTAGCTTCATCAAGGACTCTTTCACATTCCTTATTCCATTCAAATTTCGTTTTCCACTATCTCCTAGGGAAAGTGGTGGCAGTTGTCAACTAGTCGAAACATGAGTTGGAAGAATTTTCATTTTCGCTGTTGTTTTGCCTTCGCAATGGGAGAGATATTTTGATAGTGTTGAACAACGCGGATGAATTTCTTGGATATCTTACCATAACCATGCTCCACATAATCACAATATATCTCAATTATGATCGAGGAAGGACATACCAATTCTAGTATGAAGACCAAACTGCCATAAAAATTGAAAAGTTGCAGCTGCCAATTCTTTTGAACTCCCATTGATCAAATGTTGTAGTTTGCTTTTTGTTGGATAAAAGATCGTATGTTTCGAATAAGAAGAATATATAAGCTGTTACATGCTATAAAATTAATATAAATAGTTACTAATAATTGGAACAATCCAATAAGATAAACTTAATAAGACAAGTTTCATGGCCATCTCTAGGCTAAATTTAAGGAGGTGTTTGGTAAAGGTCAATTGCCTTTGGGAGAATGAATTTCTTATTTTTGGTTTTTTTGACTTGTATGAATTGTCATTTTTTTTTTTTTTTATTGACATAGGAACCCGTAGCCACTATCCTTCAGCGGAGTCCCGACCACCCCGAAAGGGCGGAAGCCACCACTGTGAGTGTACACTAGAAAATCTCGCTCCATGTGCAGTAACCTGTAAACCACATAGGAGAGGTAAATCGTACTAGGCAAATCCGGTGCAATGGGCTCGACTGAGGAAGTATTGGCAGGGGATTCGAACTCGTAACCTTTGATCTCTGCGTTCACCTGTTCCACCAACTCGGTCACTCCCGAAGGGGGTTGAACTGTCATTTTCTTCTACGATATGCACCTTGTCTAAGTGGAGGTTCTCAAAAAACTATAAAATAAGGTGAGGAGTAATCAGTTTGGCCATTAATAAGTGACATATTTAGTCCCCTTTTTTTTTTTTTTTTTTTTTTGACGATCAAATTTAGTACGTCTTAAAATTGTGTATATGGTATCTGAAGTAAATAACTCGACTGTTGAAAGAAACTAATCACCTTTTGTACCTTCATCGACCAAGCTAATGAATTATTGGATATCATATAGGTCTTTCTGACAATTGCTTTAATAACTGCAAGAACCTATATAAATAATGTATACGTTATGGAAAAAGCACGTGAATCAAAGACTATTTTATAAGTATTCTCAAATTCACATTTCCATGAAAATGCTTTAATTGCTGTATAAACTCCATATAGATAATANGGAAAAAGCACGTGAATCAAAGACTATTTTATAAGTATTCTCAAATTCACATTTCCATGAAAATGCTTTAATTGCTGTATAAACTCCATATAGATAATAGGCATGCTATATAGTTCCTTCTAACATAAAACTGCCTCCAATTATTACCGTCAAGGTTGAATTTTCTTTCTTCAAACTTAAGAAAATTCGACATTTTGATGGCATTTTGATTTCAATTCTTATGCAAATGTTTTTAATTATTCCATTGTCATCAATTTTCATCTCCATTTGTTTGCCTTTGTTTAATGAATGACCAACTCTTTAAATGAAAATTGCTTTTTGTGAAACAAAAACTTTTGATATGCTAATATAATTTGAGTAATGTTATTCATACTATCAGCAGTCGTCCTATGTGTCTTATATATGATAATTTTTTATTTGATGTATAAGACAATAAAAAATTATCACATTAATTCATCAAATAAAAAAATACTATATATATGTCACGTAAGACGACTATCAGTAATCCTCATTATGAATAGCATTATTCATATGATTTAGTGTCAACTTTATCAATTGGTCATTTACTCTTAGGGTCCGTTTGATTGTAAATGTGGAAAATGGGTGGAAAAAAAATGAATTCTAGGAAATTGAATTGCCTAGAAATTATTTTACTGAGATTATAATTAATTGTATTTGATTAATATAATTTTTCACTATTCGTTTGACTTTGTTTTACATGAAAATTGTCAATAAAATTGATAAATTTATTTACCCTTGTATCCAGAATTTTTTTTAATTGCTTAAAAAAATGGCGGGAATGGGTTTTCCACAAAATCAAGGAATTGGTGAGCATGTGAGCCAATGGTAGAAAAAAAATTTCATGGAAAATAAAGTGTATCAAATAAGCCAAAAGTAGAAGTTGGAATTTGTTTTCCATTTTCCATAGAAAATAATGGCCTATCAAACAGGTCCTTAGTCTCTCATGGATGAGAATTAACGTCTGCATTCGTG
>CAIGRN010063858.1:0-12640 GCA_903798345.1 Fraxinus anomala
ATTAAACACAATATCCATGGCCCTTATGAAAAGCTTAATCCAAAAAATATATGTATGAAAGCAAATAGAGGCTATAAAAATAAATATTTTAAAAATTATTGTAACGCTACTATATTTGGTCATGACTCATATCCGTTGTATAAATTTCATGATAATAATATTTCTATTAAAGTTAAAGGTCATATGTTAGACAATCGATGTGTTGTCCTATACTATCTTTATTTAAGTGTGAAATTTGATTGTCACATTAATGTTAAAATATGTTCTTCTATTAAAGTTGTAAAATGCTTGTACAAATATGTATACAAAGAACATGATTGTATCAACTTCTCAATTGATACAAATGAAACAGAGAAAGAACTTGACGAAATTTCTGCTTACCAATCAGCTAGATGGATATCTCCACCTCAAACTACATGAAGGATATGGGCAATTGAAAGGGTTTTAAAAGCCACGGGAGGTAAGCCTTTCGAATCCGTGTGCACAAGCTATTGAAGCAATTAACTTTCCTTTGGATGTTTTTATTTTTTGGTTTAACAAAAAAATAAATAAATAAATAAAGCACATCACCATTTTAACCAGGTAAAGTTCTCTACTTATTGTCTATGTGTATATTATTGTTTAATTAGCTTGTATATACATGTAATTGGTTGTGTGTATTCTTCGGTAAAATTAATTGATTCTCTTGTTAAATTTCTGTGCAGGAAATCCATGTGTATTTATAATAATTCAAAGACTTGAATAACTAATCAATTTTTTTTATGTAGTTTTCATTTGTAGTTTATAATTTTATTTTCCAATTAATTTACACAAATACACTCATGATCTGATGCCTTTTGAGGGATATCTATAATGAACAAAATAAATATGAATTGAGGTTAGAATTTGATGTATTGCTTTAGTTTTAATGGTGATTGGTGTACTCTGTGCTATTTCACGAGATTAGACTAGAAAGGAGTAACTACGAAGGGTTTCTCTATTTAAATGCTAATTCAATGAAAAAGAATAATTTTCCTTACACTAAATTTTTATTTTATCCTTTTTGTTTAATACAAGATTATGATACATCTAAATGTATTTTGATCTTGCACATGTATGTTGTTAGAAAGAAGAAAGAGAAGAAGCCACCTTAATGCAGCAGAATACAAGATAACCAAAACTCTCATCTTTGAAAATACTTGTGCGGTCTCTGGAGAATACATTGTATGATTTTGCTAGAACAGATATTTCAAGTCTTACTTCTACCAAGGCAGGATTGGCCCCTAGGCCAAACTCTACAAAATTGATTTCATCTATTAAAAACTTTTCTCAAAAGAGTTTCAGGGGTAAACACCCAACTCAAGAGGGTGAGAAGATATCACTTATTAACAAAAGCTTCCTAAAAAATTAGGTATTCATTGGGGGGTTGATTTGGAATATCACTTTTTGCAGTAATTAACAAATATTAAATGCTATAATTTTTTTAGTACTTTTTAGTTTTGGATCAAAGGCATTGCTTAGAATTTTTTTATATATTACTATTTTATCTCTAAAGGGTGTACAATATCACTCGTGAAATTGAATGATTTTTATAGAATATAACTATGTTTTGTGATAGTTAGTAGGTGGTCTTTCGTGGAACCTTGGATTTGTATTCCAATTCGATCACCAGTGATTGTTATAGTTATTGGATGGGATCCAATAAATAGGAAAATGACTTCCATACCTTATCGACGTGTTTAATTTTAGTTATTATATAGTTTCTGATTATAATGATCTTTGTAATTATTTAATTTGATGCTCTGTTTACTTGTTTTTGTTTATAGTCTGCGTTCATTTGGTTCGTGGTGCTAAACACAAGGGCCAAGGGACCAGTTAGAATTCCCACTAATGATCCTCACGTCACTACTAGGAAGATGTATTACTTCGGCACGAGTCTAATATTATACTTCCCTTTAACATGTAAATATTCTCAAATATGATATACTGCTAGGCAAAATGAAGCTGGGTGTGCAAATTTTTGAAGATGTGGTTCTTTTCTCTTATTCTTTAATGGATGTGTAGTGTAGGTAGGTTTATCAATTACTTGGTATAGGTTATAGTTATTTAATTGTGCAGATTTATCATCCATAATGCAATATTTTGACATGCTAATATTACCTTAAAAATAATACAGTTCGTGCATTGCATGGACGAAAAACTAGTTTATTAAAAGTGGGGATTGGGAAGAAACTTTTGAATACCACTTTTATTCTTATATACTTACATATATGCCCAATATACTCTCATAGTTTACAAAAACAAAACAAAAAAAAAAAAATAAGAAAAATATAAAATTGAAAGATTGCATTAATATGTTGTATTTATTATTTACCATTATTTAAAAGTTGTTTTAATTGACAATTATATAAGTTTAGATAAAAAGGGAATACCAAATGATTCAATTTATTACCTCTAAATAAGATAATTAATAATTATTATTGATTTAAAAAATTAAGTTAATTAATTTTCATTAAACACAATTATTACTAATTATTAGTGTACAATTATATATAATTCACAGTAGAATACCCAATGATTCAATTTATTTCCTCTAAATAAGATAATTAAAAATTATTATTGCTTTCAAAAAATAAGTTAAATAATTTCTACTAAACACAATTATTACTAATTATTAGCACACAATTAATAAAAATATTATTACATACAATTAAAAAGAAACTATAATAATACTACGTATATAATTAACTTGAACAATATTACTTAATACAATTTGACTTTTTCAAACCTAATATTAAATATTAAAAATAATATTGGACAATCGATTTGCACAATATTTGATCAAAATTAGTAATGGAACAACACTTTATATAGATGATGATTTCATCAACTTACCAATGGAGATAGTTATAGCATGTGACAATGCTGAAACTTTGAAGTAACACTTAATCAATACAATGTTCATAGGTTTAACGGAAAATATATCTTCTTATGGTTCAACAAATAATGAGTACGTTAACTACCTCAATGACAAACTAATTGGGTCATTTCATGGAGAAAGTGAAGAATTTGTCAGGTTTGCCAAAGCAATAGATAATACAAATCAATTTTATCGAGAGGAGTTTCTAAATACATTACTACCAAATGGTATCCCGACATATAAGTTGATCTTGAAAAGAATTTGTCCAATGATACTCTTGAGAAATTGGACTCATCCAACGGTCTTTGTAATGGAATAATAATGGTTTATCGTGATTTCAAGAAATCTATTATCTATGCAGAAATAATCGTTGGACAACATGTTGAAAAACAAGTTTTCCTTTCGCACATTCCATTAACTCTAGCAAATGATGAAGGATGTCCATTCAAATTAAAAAAAGGAAACAATTTCAAATATGTTTATACTTTACAATGACCATTAAATAAGGCTCAAAGACAAACAGTGTTTATTGTTGAAATATACCTTCCCGAACATATATTATCTCGTAGGCAACTATATGTCGTACTTTCTCACGAAATGTCAATGCAAAACAACAAAAGTTTTGATAAAAATAGAAAATAAAAAAAGCAACTGTTGACGAAAAAATATTGTGTACAAAAAAAGTGTTATTGTAATCATAACATTACTTCTAAAACATTACACATATCATTCATTTAATACATAAAACTTGCAATGCAAGTGCTTACTACAAGTTAGCTATGTCAGCGAGTCGAAACGAAAAAAAGCTCGAACTTAGCCCGAGCTTTTTGGGGTCCGAGCCGAGTCGAGTAAAGCTTGAGGACAAAAAAAAGGCTCGGCCCGCGGCTCGATTTTTTTGTTTTGTATTGTTTTATTTTATTTTATTTTTTAATACTAAGCTGCTTGCGATTGCAGGCAGCTATGGCAGTGCAGGCAGCTGAAATAAAATATTTTATTTTATTTTATTTTCTCGATCGCTACATTGTGCTGGCTCCTTCGAAATTTACGGTTGCCATTTGGAGTCAGGAGGAAAATTGAAGCACGAGACTTTTCGTCGAGAGGAATTTACAGTGCTGATTTCAGTGTTTGGAAGATGACATGTGGATTGGGCCTTTTTTTTTTTTTTTTAAATGATAGGGCTTTTCTTGAAGGCCTCTTGTTTATATATATATAAAGATAATTGCAACAGCGGTATCAAACATTTTATTTAGTAGTAGACTTTTTCGAAACCTTTAATTTGTGTCACCCACGGTGCCAAACATTTTATAATGTCCAAAGCTGAAGTCCAAATGGATGGTTTCTGTTAGTTGACTAAATAATTGACTTTGACAATAACGTTGACTGATTTTAAAAGGTTAAAATGATAATTTTATAATTTTTAATAATAAAATAACCAAAATTAAATAATTATTAAAAACTCATTCCATAATCTTCTTCGCCACCTACATCCCCACCCCAAATATGCAAATCCAGGTTTGGAACTTCGAAAACGCTTCAACAAGCTCGAGAATGGAGTCCGCAGAACCGAATGTGGGCTATGGTGCAATGGCAGTGTCTCTAAGGAACTCTGCCTGTGCATTTAGTCCAAAACTTCATCTTGATTAACCATGGAATCAGAAACCTAAAACTTCATCCAAAACAGTTCATCTTCTTCCCACCCCCCACACTTACCCCCACCTTCCCTCACGCCCCAACCAAACGAACCAAAATCCGCACACATCCACCGTGTCGACGATCACAATCCACCAACACACAGGCTGCAGTGACCGCCACAAGCGCCACAGTAAATTAGTAGCAAGAAATGGATCTTACCAGAAACTTGTTTAGACGTCATACAAAAAATCCCTAAGCCCTTTTCAATCTCTTATCTCTTCTTCTCCTCTTTGGTCAAGATAATTTATTCGGCAGACCATTTTAGCAGAAAATTCATATTTTTATCGAGGAGTTCCATTTCTGATCAATTGTTAAGTCCAAATCTCTAATCCTGCATACGTAGATCTACATAGTTGGACAACAGGTTTCTGACGCCATAGATTCGAGGATTCGAAGAGGTTAATTTCCCAAATTCGTAGATAAGAGAAGAAGAAGGTGGAATTAGTTTTTAATTTTAATTATTTGATTTGATTATTTTTTATTAAAAATGTAAAATCACAATTTTAACATTTTAAAGTCGGTCAACATTATTGTCAAAATCAATTATTTGGTCAACTAACGGTCAAACTAACAGAAGTCATCCATTTGAATTTCAGTTGCGGACATTTTGAAAGGTTTTGTACCGTTGGTGACAAAAATAAAAGGTCTTGTACCGTTGATGGTACAAATTAAAAGTTTGGATTATGTCTGCTATTAAGTGAAATATTTGGTACCGTTACTGCAATTTCCAGATTGTACACTAAAAAAGAAGATGCCTTGGAAATTGAGTAATTTTCACGGAGATATAATAGAATTTGATTAATTGTCTACAGAGTGCAACAATTTATTTTACTCATGAATGTGGGTTGTTTAACCCCATTTTTTTCCTATGTAAAATGCGTTTTTGAACAATGAATTGTTGGCGAATTTTTGATTAAAAATAAAGGAAAAAGTTTTTGTATTGCGTGTAATATTATTTTATTAAAAAATGTTTAGTTAAAAAGAAAAAAGTGAAAAACATATTTAAAAAAATGATGATCAATAATATTTGACGCAATACAAAAACTTTTTTAAAAAATGAGTTTGTTAACTACGTCTTAAATGAGCAAATTTTGTAGTCTTTATCTTTTGGTTTCTTGGAAAATTTTAAATTGAAGTTAAAAATCCTTTCTTCGGACGTTTAATGGGGTTTTTTGGGGAACATCATTTTTCTGTGTAATTTTGAATAGAAATACTACCAAGATAGTTGTCTTCTGTGAGTTATGAATTTTTCATATTATTTAATTAAATATTAATAAACGATCTCGTTATCACGATCGTTCACTGTCAGCGCAACCAATTGTTAACGGCTACAAATGCTATAACTGACCTCCAATTCTAGATCTGTCACTGCATACAAAGTAGTATAAGAATGTGCATAAAAAATATGTAGTTGCGAAGTGCGTTGACAATCTTTTAAGATATTTGACGGCTATGCATGTTCACGCCTTGTAAGATTTGCCCATATATATCTAGGCTTGTAAAATTTGAGACTTAGAATTTCATACTTTGGAATGCGTTAGAACCTTGACTAGAATAGCATTTTTACTTCTAATGATAATAGATAACTTTTACTCACAATTTCTTTTTTCCACCTTTTGCAAAATGTAATTACATGATCAGCCTTTTAATTAAAAAATACTTTTTGTTTAAAAATGAAATGAATTTATTCAATTCTTTTTATCGAAAAGGGAGGAAATAATTCAAACTTTATGCCTTATTCAATGCCAAATAATATTTTGTATATATATATATATATAATTCAAACTAAATGTACGTGAGTATCAGTAAAATTCTCATAGTGACAAATCGAATCCGGCCAAGCCAAGCATGATTCACTAAATTGGGCTTCTTTTTCTCTTCAAAACCCGACCAATTTGGATGGGTTGTCTTAAAAATATAAGTTTGGGCTGTTTTATTCTAAATCAAATTCATATACAACTGGTTTGGTGTAATTTCCACTACTAATAATACCCTAGCAATATTTTGTTAAGTGAAAATTATAGGGACTAAGTATTTTTAAGAGTTCAATTCATATTTAAGAGTTATAAGTTTTTCTTTCAAAAATCAGATATAATTAAAATTCTCAATATTAATAATAATATTATAAAAATTATTTTACATATTCACCACAGCACCATTTACCCGAGTTAATTATTTCAATAATCACCCAACTTATATCATGGTCACGATTTACTCATTGTACTTCAAAATGTTTTACATTGCTCACTGAACTTTGTTCGTATGCATTCCATCCATCACCCTTAAAAATTCGTTATCTTATTTGTTGACGTGACTAAAGAAAATCCGATGTGACAAGTTACGACCGTTAAAAAAAATTACAAATCAGCTAAATTATTATTTCATTACTCATTCAACTTACACTTGATCACAGTTAACTCATCGAACTTCAAAATGCTTTACAATGATCACTCATCTTTGAGTGTTGCGCTCTGTTCATCATCCGCCATATTTTGTTCACTTCATTACTAATTTATTATACGAAAATTCGATGGGTAAGTTACAATAATCAAAATAATTACAATTTAGCCAAACCATCAACTCACAAAAATTATCATATGTGAAATGCGACTTCTACAGCCCTATAAACTTCTTTAAAATTCAATAAAATATCCCCAATTTCAGCCCTAAAAACCCTAGTGATAAGTGCATTTTTACACTTATTTAAGTCTTTAAATTGAAGTATTTGTTGGATATTTAATGAATTATGGCTTAATTTTATGTATATTGTGTTTGTTAGGTAAAGTTCGATGAAATTGACAAAATTGGAGACAATGGACGAGAAAATGGTGAAATTGCAAGAATCTAAAGTTCGGGAATCTAAATTCAAATATCCAATAGTTGATTCGAAATATAAAACGATGATTGAAGATCACACGTGATCAATTGGATGCAATTAGAAGTCAAATGGTTGAAATATAAACAAAGTATTTTCAAAAATCAATTTCCAACAGAGCAAGTTATGCTTGAGATTTTCAGCATCAAATTGAAACATATTTTTTACATAATAAAAGTTTTAATTAGAAAAGTGATATTTCTAAAACAATCATTAGGGATGCTTTATTGGATTCTAAAGAAGTTTATAGAGTCGTGAAAGTCACGTTTCACATATGAATCTTGTGAGTTGATAATTTTGTTGACTTTTATTTATTTTTTAACATTTGTAACTTATTACGTGAAATTTTTGTGCGAACATTAGCAATAAAGGGAACGAAATATGACGGATGATGAATAGAGTGCTACATCTTAAAGATGAGTGACAATTGTGAAGCATTTAGAAGTTCGATGAGTTAATTGTAACCAAGTGTAGGTTGGATGAGTAATGAAATAATGGTTTAGCTAAGTTGTAATTTTTTTAACGGCCGTAACTTGACACATCAGATTTCCGTTAGATACGTCGGAGAATAAGATAACAAATTTTTAATGGTGATGGATGGAATGCATACGAACAAAGTTTAGTGAGCAATGTGAAGCGCTTTGAAGTTCAGTGAGTAAACTGTGACCATGATATAAGTTGGGTGATTATTGAAACAATTAACTCTCATTTACCCTCTTAAAACCTAATTATTTCTCAATCTCTTATTTCTCTCTCTATAGATGACTTCCTCTATATCTCTCATTCTCTCTCTATATTTTACCACTCTTCCTTCTCTTTAACTTCTACCATCGCCACCCACTTTTCATCCTCTCTGCCTTCCACCATTGCCGATGAGGCACTCTTCCTCTCTCCTCATAACTAGACGTTGCTAGTGACAAAAGTTGCAAAGATCTATTGTAGTGGTGATTTTTTTTTCATATATACGTGATTTGTTGTAGAGATTGCCTTCCTCCACCATCGGCGAGGCACTCTTCCTCTTCCCTCACTCTCTAAACGCCACTAATGATGGAGGTTGCAGATATCTGTTTGAAGCGGTGATTTTTTCTCATATATATGTACGATCTTTTTGGATGGTGCGGTAGTGAGGTGGTGTCGTGATTGTTGTGGTGGGTTCAGATGGTGTGTAGTGGTGTTGTGATTGATGAGGTGGTGATGTTGGTAGTTTAGCGTGGCGATGGTGGCTGTGGTCGCGGCAATTGTGCTATAGTGGTTACTTAGTTGTTGTGGTGGGTTCAAACACTGCGTGGTGGTATTGTGGTTGATGTGATGGTGATGTTGGTAATCTGATGCAACGATGGTGATGTTGGTGGTTGTCGTGGCGGTGGTGTGTTAGTCATGGGTGGGATGGAATGTGGTGAGGGTGTTTGTGATCAAGTATTTGATTGATTGTGATAAATAAATAATACGTAATCTAAAATTTGTGATTGTGACTCACAATTTAATAAGTTGTGATCAAGAAATAACCTAATTTTTTTTTTTTTATTCTTACATACTTATTAAATATTTATTTAATATGGTCTAATGCTATTTAAGATAAATAAATAATCGTGTTTTGGAACATGAATGGGTCAATAAATTGACTTAGAAGTTATGTGATTTACTTTATTTTAATGCAAATAGTAAAAACCCTAATGTTCATTTAGGTATATTTTTCCCATTATATCAGATCCTCAATACAGTACTAGTAGGATATTGACTAGACTAAAAAACAGGAAATAGAAATTGAAAAATGAAGGTATATGACTGTAAATTCCCTTAAAATATATTTCTTCATGTATTTTATGCTATCAAGTTTTTATTAATATTCGTCTATCAACACTTCTTTCAATATTCTATCGGACAAACCAAAATTATAAAAAGTTTTACCTTTTATTAACAAATATGAAACTTGAAAGCTCAAAAAATTGAACTCTAACTTGCTCGAAAAATTCAAATATTAATTTAACATAATTGAAGAGAGAGAAGAATGTAGAAATCAATTATTTTTGAATTGTTTGCGACGTTGAAATAAATTTTTTGAATGACCTATTTATAGAAAATTCGGTGTCTTTCTTGGATTGGTTCACCCTTTGGTATGAGTTAATACGTACAATTAGAAAACTATTTCAAATTTAGGCCATCTTGATATTCAGATCACACTCATTCGGTGTGCACCCATTGAACTGGAACGGTCGCTCCGAATCATCACTTCCAATAAACAGTTTTCATCCAATCATACCTCTTTGTTTGTCATCCAGTGGCCACGAGCAAACGAACGCTACTTGTAACCCGTGGAACGCACTTGCCATGCGTGTACCATCCATTTGCCACGTGACTGGACTGTGGTTCCAGTTTTGATATTTTAAGGTGTGTGTGGTCGGGGGAGTTCGACATAATTACTCCCACTTTTTTGTGAAAATGAGTTCCATAATAGAATTTTTTGATAATGTACGATTAAAGGTGTGTTTAGAGACGGGCTCGACTCGACCCTAATGCATACAAGCTCGGCTCCTCGTCATGAGTCGAGCTCGTGGCTTGTTATTCTTGGATCGAGCTCGTCCATTTTTCGACTTTTTTTTTTAATTAAAAATGAACCTTTTTAAACAAAAAAAATAAAATAAATCCTCTTCTTTGGACGAGTCCACGAGCCGCTCACCCGTGCGGGCTAGGTCGTCGGCGAACTAGCTCGCTCGGCTCGTACTCGGGGTAGTCATTTGATGCGCCCGAGCCTAGCGCTCGAGCCGACAAGCCGCTTAGCCCGTTTGTCACCGCTTGATGTGTTTGATGGATATTATTGAGAAAAAAATGTATTTTAAACGGTGATATGATGAAAAATATGTGATTAAAAAATAAAGAAAAATTATTGATGTGATAGAAAATATTATTTTATTGAAAAATGTGTAGTTAAAAATGAGTTTTGAAATAATGTATTTCGAAAGAATGTGTACCAAATGTGGGCTAAAATATATTTAAAAAAATTAAATTTACATACAAAAACTTTTAATTAGAAGAATGTGAATGAACATGAGTTTTCAGTAAATGGAGCTCAAGTAGAGATGTAGCCTCTGTTTAATAGAATTAAAATTAAATTTTTATTAAATTTGATTGAATTAATAAAATATATAGTTGAAAAATTATGGAATTCATAAAATATATGATTAAAGTTAATTGTTGAATTTAACTTATATTAATTTTTTTATTTTTAATTTATATCAAACACAGACTTAAAGATAGTGTATTGTATTACTTTATAAGCCACCGTTTGGCGACAATTAAAATTAAGATTTTAATCTGAATCAAATCAATAATTAATTTCAACAACATATTTGATAGAATCCACAACTTTTCAACCACACATTTTATCAAATTTTAATTGCTAAAAATATGATTTTAGTTTTTACCTTCTTTTTCAATGTAGATTTACCCCCTACTCATAGGCACTTCGAGTTTTAATTCATATCAATGTCCGTTTGACCAATATAATAATCGTAATTTTTTCCTCTAGAAAATGATTGCTTACCACTTAAGTAACGCTATTAATTAGACACGAGACCCACCTAAAAGGTTCTTCAAAATTGGTTAAAAGAGTAAATTGATTCATACGAATTGGGGACGAATGACATTATTCTGGTTAAAATTATTTCTCATGTACTCCCAACAAATATCACGTTGTATAATTCATATTTGACTCTATAAATTCACATATGTACACGAAACATAAAATTAGAATTTTGTCATTATACTATTAGTTGTTTATAAAAAGAAATCAATCTACTAAAATATCACGATGAAATGGGCGGCGACCTAACAATATGGGTAAACTAGTGGCGCTAGTGTCCATTACCCAAGCAACCTGTGTTACGTGGTAAATGCAAAGTTGTGAACAAATTTGTTCATTATTTCATTTAATTTAGTATGCCAAATAATGTTAGAGACATAAAAAGTGACTAAGCAAAAGATACGTGACAACGAAGTTCAATTTTACGTGCTATTGTGTGGAGGTGAAACTATTATACAACACAAGTAAATTTGAATCAGAACGAAGTCGATTTGACATATTTAAAAGTTTTCGAGATTTATTAAATTAACCAGATCATTTTTTCGAGCCTTTTTTTTTTTTTCTTTTCGTATTTTGGTTTCTAAATAACGAGATGGAATATGGATACCATATAGTTCTGGATCTCTAATTAAAAAGATTATCAAGATTCATGTTGGTATTAAATTTAGATAATGGACACAGTCAAACTATGTCGGGATAAGAATTAGGAAGGTCATATAAAATTTTGCCATATTGAATAGCCAATTTTCAGTGTGTGGTGGGTTCAGGAAAAAACTAGGCCCCAGAAGTTGCGAGTCGACGACTCCCATTAAACTTCAAATCATCCTCCAATATTATTATTAACAAGTTTGTTTTAATTTACTCTTCAATACTATTATTCACTAAACATGTACGAATCACAACCATACGCTGTCTATGATCCATGCAGGTTTAAGAAATATTTTTATCAACGTGATTGATTTGGCTTAATTAATTATTTTTTTTCAAAAGAATAAACTATCTATCTTTTTTCAATAATATCGAGCGATAGTATCTTATTTATTTAGTAGAATACATAAACGACTTTTAATTATTTGTTAATCTGTTATGTCTCTTCACCCCGGGTGTCGTGCATAGCCATGTTTCAGAAAATTATAGGCGAGATTGAACGAGTGCTCAAACTCGATAATCACAAGCCAACACAAAATTTTAATTGAAAGATTCAAAAGAGTTTCAAAAGTCATTTTTGAAGGCCAAAGAAGAAGGGTCCAATTGAAGTTGGTAATTTTGGACTGAATCAAAAGGCAGAAAATTAAGTCAACAAACTCAATTGCACAAATTGGAGTCACATTCTTAGCCAAGTGGACATCACTTGACCCCCACCAGAATGTCCCTTCCGTGATACCATTAAACGACTCTAAATTAATGAATTATACAATCTCAGGTGTGAGAGATTGACATATGACAATTAGTTCTATTAGTATTTCGAATTACTTCATATTCTCCTACGTTATAATTTAAAATCATGCGTAGTTTTTGCATCTAAAATTAAGAATGACAACGAGACGGGAATCCCCAGTCCCTATTTAACTTTCTTTTTTTTTTTTTGGGAAAA
>CAIGRN010063863.1:0-12868 GCA_903798345.1 Fraxinus anomala
TGCTAAGAAATGAAAGGTATGGACGGTATCCAAAATAGCCTCTAAAGGTAAGGACGCTTTGTGCTAATTAGCCTAGGATTTTTTATTTTTATTATTTTTTTTAAAGAGAAAAGTAGTGAGATGGTTGATGGCCGGTAATTGTGATAGCTGTGGCGGTAATTATTTATGATGGTGAGATGGATGATGATGTTGATTTGTTGGCCGATGGTGATTGAAATTTGTGTATGAAATTTAGGTTAAATTACTGAATTGAATCTGAAATGAGGACAGTGATGGGTGGTGGTGGTGGTTCTTGTGAATGTGTATATGACGAAAATAGCGATCTTGGTAGTGTAACAATAAATGTTACGAAGTGTCCAGTGCTAGGGTGATGTTGTTATAATAAAAAAAGGTTGAACCCCAACCTTGAGGGTCCCCCACCGCCATGCCCCTAGAGCATTGTGGAGGAGGTAAATCGCAGGATGTCTCAACATGCTAAGTTACAAGAATTGTCATATTGGTGCCCACAAAGATTTCAATTCCATACCTTGTAAAAAGCAGGAATATTGATGTTGTTATAATAAATACAAGTGGTGGTGTCATTGGCCATGGTGACATTGGAAATATACGAAAATGAGTTTAACATACCGTGTTAAAAGTGATGGCGAGGTAGCAGTGATAGCGACGATGACGTTGAGGTGAAAAATTGGGTGTGAAATTTATGTAGCATAATTTACAAAATGTAAACATTTATTTATTTTTTTGCAAAAAAAAAAAAAAAAAGATATCAAACGTGGCTCTTAATATTTTATTGCTGCCCACAGTCAACAGTCAACAGCCATCCGTGCTTACTCAAAATGTTGGACCCGCCACTGGATAACATCTTATAAATTAGAGATAGAAAAAAAATAAAATAAAGAAATCAATATACTTTTATGTGTTTTTAACTTTTTATTGAAATCAAAACCCCACATTTATAGTGGAGAATTAGGGCTACGATAATAATAATAACTAGGTTTACATAAATATAATTATCATTCACTAATAATGTTTCACGTGAAAATCGCTAACAATTAAAAGAATGTTCAAACGATTGTGTAAGGAGCGACAACTTCTTGAAACAAAGTCCAAACGATGGGTGTTTTATTTATGAAGATTACAAGTTGCAAGAAGCAAAATACCTCCAAGAGGCGCAAATCACACAAAGTAATTGAAAGTTGATAAAAAAGAAAATAAATGAAATTGAAATTACATATTCTCGGTTNGTTTGAGAGTGATTTGATCGATCCATTCTTCCATGTTCTCTTTTATACTCATTTGTCCGCTTTTCTTGTAAAAATCGTTTGAAACTACTCATAGCCCTGTAACTACCCACTTTTCTCCATGATGGATGACTTGTCAAGAAACTACCACTTTAACTGCTGTTATTACTCCCATTATTTAACTGTTTGCAATCGAGATTCTTGAATCGTGAAATGTGATAAGATTGCCCATTAATTGCTTCAATAACCCCTGCTTTAAATAACAGCCAAAACGTTATGCTAGCCCAGATCTTGGGCGTCTCACGAGCTTGAGCGATGATGAGCTCGCTTAGATTATGGACATCTCGCGGGATTGAGCGATAATGGACCCTTACTACATAATTCCATCTTGAATTTTCACATGGTCTCACTTGAGCTCATCATTCGAATTTTCTAATTGGGCTTTATTTTTTGGACTATTTAATTGAGCCTCTTTTTTTATATCAACAAATAATTACGTTATTTGCAAAAAATTGTTGATAATAAGACATTAAATATGAGTATATTAGAAAACTAAAAAAACCATCCGTGCTTTCACTATGGAAAAGTCTAATTCGAGACAATCAAAAACGGAAAGCAATTCTTATTTTCATGAGACGAAGAGAATATTTCTAAATCCTTTGAACGTAATTTTCAGTTGTCAAGAAAAGTAATTAATTTGTGCAAATTCCAATGATTGAAAAATATTAATAAACAATTTAAATTATATATATATAAAAAAAATGCACCGATCGACGTCACTGTATGTGAAATAGGTTGGCGGCAAGTGTGTCAGCCAGCACGGACTGAAAAAAATAGCATGAGCTCATATCCCTCTCAAATTTTAATGTCCCTTCATCTTCCCATACGATGTCTCATCATCTCCCATTCACCTTCCAATATCGTACTATTTCCAATGTCTTCAGCTCTCCTTCCGTATTCCAATGTTATATAACCACAAATTTAAAAACAAAAAAAGAAAAAAGCATACTCTCTTTATCGTTTTCTTTTTTGTTTTCGATTTTTTAAAACAGTTAAAATACACTCTTTTCTATTTTCGAAAACACGTTTTTGAAAACAAATTTAAAATTTACAAAAAAATTCAAAACGACAAATTTGTCATTTTGAGTATTTTCAATTATAACTTGACCAAAATTTTCAAAACGCATTTTCGTTGTTTTCAGTTACTATCACCTCTAATTATCACCATTGCCGCTTGCAAAACACCACCAACCGTTGCCGCCTCAATATTACCCCCAACCACCACCATTTTGTTTTCAATGGAGAAAGTAAATGCATTTTGAGATTTTTTTATTTTTCAAAATAATTTTTAAAAATGACAAAAAGAATACATTTTCAACAATCTCAAAATAAAAGCTAAAACACAAAATTCAAAATAAATTCAAAACAAAAAACTGAAACACGCAAAGAACAATCCCTGAATCAGGGACAAGCATCGCAGGACGAGCCCAGCAAATCATGGCCAAGTATATGCACGAATAAGAGAATATAAATACATTCCAACATTCAAGTTGTATGTCTTTCTTTGGGATCAATTCCAGCTCCTTAGCAAGATGAGATCAATACCGTCAACTTTTTGGGAAACGATAAAAAGAGGATATCACGAGAATAAGCCCGGAACTGAAACAAAGGGCGTATTCACGTCTCTAATACTTCACAAAACACAAGAAAATGACACAAATCAAATTACTAGCAAAAGTTTCAAGGTGGGTGAAGCTAATTTAATTTTGCATAATGTAACATGGATTTCAATCCCAAATTAAAGTAACAATATTGTCATGTCATGTAAATCTAATTATGCAAGCATAAAAAATTGAATTTTTTAGGAAGATGCTAGGTGTACTCCCCTTACAATAGGGGGACCCGCTTTTTTTTGGGAAGCGCCCCCCATGTCAAACTTGGTGTACAAGAAGACAAATCCAATTTTTTATTGCAAAGCACATCACTTACATGCATAAAGAACCATCTATTCCCAAGTCTTAAGATTATTTTCCAAAAAGCCAGAATGACAATGTTCAGATTGAAAAAGTGTTGCAAAATCTCAATAAGCTACCTTGCTTGTGCAGAAACCAAAACAGAAGCACCATTCGACAGAGCGACCCGACACGTGACAAAAGCCCTGCCCGCGTGCCAGCTCACAGAGGCCAAAAAGTAAAGAAAGAATATTTGTATCTCTATATATACATGCTTAAACACAAATGCACGCTATATTGCCCTTTGTCTCATAAGAATCATCGGTTGAAAAGTATTTGGCAGTTTCACAAAATCGTTTAGTAAGTTCCTATACCACTACAACTAGACAAAATGTCACTAAGTTACCCTGGAAAATCCAGTCTCCTGAGTCCAGCCACAGCAAAAGCCCGACAAGTGCTCAGCCAGCACGGGCAGTAATAATAGTATGATGTATATACGGGCACACACTACACACATCCATTCATACCCTTAAATCTCATTCTACTAATGATTCTTTCATCTCCCCTCCAATTAAATACACCAACGTTCCTCATCTTCCATAAAATATCTAATGTCCCTTCATCACCAGTTACTATCCAATATCATACAATTTCCAATCTCTTCACCAGATGGGTCTGCAGGCTGAGTAAATATCATTTAAAAAAAATAAAAATAAGAAGCAAACAATCTAAACAAGTGGAGAACATCACCAGATAGGTCTGCAGGCTGAGTAAATTTTTAAACGAGTTGAGCCCAGCAAGGCACAGCAAAACACATGCAGGCATATAAACATCATTGAAAAGAAAGCAGCCGATGGTGTAATCCACCATAGCCGAAATGGTCACTCAAGAGTGTACTAAGACAGATGTAAAATTTTGGACTAGCCGGCAGACCGAGGAAATGGTAGGTGAACAGTTAGATCCTGGGAAAAAAAAAATGCCGAAATGGTATTCTTTCCACATTTCAAATACTTCTTGTAGTGCCCAATAAATCATTGGGAGTTCTTCTAATGGTTTCAATATCTGCCGGATTACAAACAGTACATTTTAGGGAATATTAATAAATTCCAGTATTCAAGCAGTTGGCGCTTTTTTTATACTAATTGCTCCACGTATAGTTCCTCGAACCGCATTCTTTAAACGAACCAGAGCCAATCTTAATTGATCTTGTAAAAGATCCGCTGAAGAATGAATACGTTTTCCGGTTGAGTTATTTATTAGTAATAAACCTCAATTCCAGCTTTATATCAAGGTCACATAAATAACTTTTTAGGAAATGATAAAAAAGAACAAGGTTGCGCATCCAACCAATCAAAGATACTGATAAATAGGGATCCATAAACACAATCAAGAATGCATTAGTCTCCTCCCGTCCAACAAAGATATTAAATGATGGATTGAAAGATGGATAGAGATTGAAATATCATTAAACTGTTGGCCATAATAAAATCCAGAATACTGAACCATAAAACAGAGATATACAAATCAAAACGTCAAAATATGTTCTAGTCCCAGATTATCCAAAAAACAAAAACAAAAGTTGCCAACAGATCATGTAGTGAAAATGAAGCCAAAATATAAGCCAGAAACCAACAATTTACCTCTTCTTTACATCCCCAATGCCAACTTAGTCTGTTCCCTCAGCAAACTCAACATTTCGAGATAGAGTTCAGTTTCCTTCTCAAACAAATCCTTCCACTTCTCCTCCAAATCCTTTGCTTTTGCACTCCCAAGCAAACTCATCTTCTCCTTCACAAAACCCATGACACTATAAGGCATTGACAAGGACTGACAAATCCCATTCGCTTCAAACGACCTTCTGAAAAATGGATAATTGGACCAAAAGTCTACTCCAGCCTCTTTTTCTTTCATCACAATCTGCTCCTCCTCATCTTCGCTAATTATTTCTGATTTACCCTTATCTTTCTTCACATTCTCAACAACCCTATTAGTATTACTGCCTCTACTCTTTTCAACCGCTGTACCCCAGATTTTCTTGGAAAGATCAAAGACCGTGCATTCATGAGGCTTGGAGAAAACAGGGTCCTCACCATTCTCACCTTTCTCCACAGCATTCAAGAATCTCTTTTTCATCCTGCTAATCTTACTACTCATTTGCACCCTAGAAATAACCACTTGTAATTTTTGCTTAATATAATCAAAAAAAGCACCCATGTCTGCATATGGATCCACACCCTTTTGGCTTTTGAAGTTAATCATACCTTTAAGAAGAGCAATCTCATCCTCCTCTGTCCACAGCCTCATAATACATCCTCCACCTCCAGAAGTGGCAGAAACAGAAGTAGGAGCAGACGTTTTCTCAACAGTTTTCAGCTTTTTCTCGCTCCTTGAAGAATCTTCATTATTGCTATCTCCTTGTCGGGCACGTTTGGCAGAGGGGGCTGGCTGCTTAGAGATAGGCTGCAGTTTGAACTGAGAAGGAGAGGAGTCCGATTCGGGTTCAGAATCCGACCCATCTTCCTCTTCGTTTCTTGAATGTGATTTGGGTGGTGAGGTTTGAGTTTTTGGCTCTTTTTCTTCATCTCCTTCAGATTCTTCTCCTTCTTCAGACGATCCTTCATCCTCCTCCTCTCCTTCTCCAGAAGATTCTTCTTTTCGTTCTGGTACTTCAGAAGATGATTCTTCTTCTTCTTCATCTTCATCTTCTGAATAGGGCTCTTCTTCTTCTTCTTCTTTTTGGGAGGGTTGAGTGTGAGAATGGGCTGGCGGTGCCATTGTTGATTTTTGGTGTGAATTCTGTTTGCGAGATGCAACAGTAACAAAGCGGCAAAGGGAAGATGAAGATATAGGAAATAGGGTTAGAAGAGGTATTACTTGACTGCGACCCTTCGTGGGCTTATAAGGTAAATATTGAATCTAAAAACACTCATCTTTTTTCGTCTAATTAAAAAAGTTAATCTGACAAAACTTGCTTTATACTCTCCTCCAATCAATAAAATGACTCGAAGAAGCATGTATGTAGCATTTAGATTTATAAATGTCTTGACACATAAAAGTGGCCCCTAAAATCTTGTTTTCATTTTAGAACTCAATCCTTAATCATTTGGTCTTTTAATACTTGTACACAACATGCCTCTTCAAAGTTGGATTAAGAAAGTTTTCTTTTCTTGCATTTGTCGAAGAAATGCAAGTCTTTTTTTATCAACTTTTTTTGTTTCTCTACATTATTTCAATATGATTTCGGTATTTAATCTCACTTATTCCTCGTAATTGATGTCTACCAAAGAAGAAGTTAGCATGCCAACACTTGAAAGATGGTGGATCATTTTGCATAGTTGATGACCTGCACAGTGATCAGCCTACATATGCACAATTGTCATCTGCATACACAAAAAAGCATTTAACTAGGTAGTGAATGCAACGGAAAATATCAATTATGATACTTGTTATCGTTGCTATACAATACACACAATTTTCAATGTTCTTTCAGAAAAATAAGAATTCTTTATCCACATGAATGGAGTATGCATAATCAAACGTTAAAATTAAGTCTTAATGAATCATGATTTGAAGAAATATTACTTCCCACTTTGGGAAGCAATAGAATTTACTCAGCCATCTTAGTGCTTGTAATAGTCTTAAATGTAAAATAACTTATTTAACTACCTTATATAGAGTAATGTTATTTGCAGTCGCTATAGGTGGCTTACATGTGACGGTTAGTAATTTGATGCATTAATATGATAATTAATTTTTTTTTATTATTTTTTAAAATTTTTATGTATGTATCAAATTACTAATCCCCATATGTCGCATAAGGTGACTGCGACTGTAAGCGATGCAAATACCATTTTTCTATTACCTAACATTCCTTGCTACTTGATATATTTGTAGTAATTGACAATATAATGGTAGCAATATTGCAGTCATTATTAAGCGAAGCCATGACATAAGATTTAGACAAATCTTTTGTTTTTGTTTGCTCTTACATGTGTATTCACTTGCAACTACTGGTGAGTAGGATGAAGATGTGAAACATTCATTTAGTTTCAATCGTTTTCATTATATTGGAGCTTCTTTATGAGTCCACGCGATTCAATTTATTTTGAACGAGGATGGTAGAAAGTAGATTTAATGAGTATGTAATGTTATAATTAAGTGTCGTCGCTGAAATCCAAAATATGATCCATGTGAGTCAATTTATTGCAAAAAAAGATTTCATTAAGTATGATAAACTCCTTGGCTTTTGCCTAGCGTCCAATAATTAAATCTTCCCATGAATACTCTACATAGGGCCGTGGCAACCTCTTTGATTTGAGTTCTACTGTCCTCCAAATTGCAAACTGACACATCATGAAAAATTAAAGTTGTCATCAATTTTGATTTTCCATGACATGTCAATTTATAATTGGGTGAATAGCAAATTGAACAACATAAATAGACCGCAAGTCTCAACTCGTCCTAGTGTCTACTCGGTATGTGCAACCCTAATTGGAAAATTCCCGTGTTGTCTAATCGTATATTAATTCTTTTTCTAATACTGAAATTTGAATGCTACTTTACTGATGGAGTAAAAGTATACTATCTGAATTGAGAATGAGAATAAATGCTTAAAGTTTTTACATCGACTAGCAAGTACTGCAGTTTTTAGACACAACATTTACATCATACATAAGAAATGAGTTCAAAAGTGAAAAAATAGATAAATAAATAAATAAAACACAAAAACAAACCAACATTGGATTTTCAAGTGAAAAAAGAATCAGATATACGGTTGTGATACTCCTGTACTATTTTATAAGCCTAAGGAAGGTGTAATCATGCTGATTTTTGTGCTTAGAGATAACCGTTAAACAACATAGGAACAACCTTGTTCCTTTATCCTCTCATTAGCAGAAACTCGGTTCCAGAAACACATATTGATTGTAGAGACCTTTATGAGATGTTCCTCAGCTGCCATATGCGTTTTTTTTTTTTTGGGTGGGGAGGGGGAGGGGAATGCAATCCAGAAAATTTCAGTTTAACTCGTTGATCTTTAAGATAGGGAGATCAGCTTTCATCATCTGAACTGAAGTCATCATCGATACGCCTCTCCTTGATTGCTGGAAATAGTCGCTGGCGAAAATCTGGCAAAGACTCCTGGCGTGATTCTTGAGACGGGGATAGTGTCATTGCTTCTTTCCTAGGGGTCTTTCCGATTCCCGATAATTTAGCAGAGTTTTTCACTTCTTTACAGACCCTTTCCAACATGAACAAGAAATCACGTACAATCACAAAGAGATGCAAACTCTCACCCTTTCCTGCATTACCATGGAAGTAATCTCCCGTGTTCTTTACCAGATGCATTATACGTTTTTCTTCTTCTAATAGAAATGTAATATCAGATTCAGAATGCTGAATGAAACTAGCAAGTGTATCATAAAACTCTCTATCTTCATCTACACTCTTCATCTCCATCTCAAGAAATTCTCTAGTTTTCCCAAGTGAGTGCCTAAGCTTGGACACAGTTGCACATAGACTGTCACTTTCAATGAGTGCTGCCTTTCTTACATTCTCAAGCTCATGGCTAACTCCAGAAACCACTTGAAGACCAAGGTTTCGATGGTATTCTTCTATTTCGTGTGAACAGTCTTCGATGAGATCTTCAGTTTTCACACTGGACATGCTTTGGCTCTCTCTTAATCTACGTGCAGCTCTTACACCTTCTGATCGAATAATTTCCTGGACGACAAAGTGCAAAAGAGTGGTTTTTCCGTCAGTACCTTTTACATCTGCCAATTTCAAGAGTGTGTCGAGTTTGAATGCCTGTGCACCTCCACGATAAGTGCCATCATTCATACGGTTCCCGGTTTTGAGAACAGCTTCTAAGAGCTTCAGGAATAGTCTGCTGTTTCTGAGTTCCTTACATGCTATCTGCACGTAGTGATGGATGTTTATACAATAAAAACCTTTTAAATGAGAAATTAATAAGAAACATGCACGAGAGAAAAATGTTAAGGGAATGTTTGGTATGCTGTATTGGACGGGAATCGACACCATGATTGACAAGATATTAATTATATAGTTAAATGCAACTGCGTAATTCATTAGTGGGTTCGGTTGCTCACAGACCTCTAAAGTTGCAAATGACTCTTTGATTGTAGAAACTTCCTCCTGAAGCGTACTCATGAACAACAATGATTCAAGGCGCTTAAAGGCAAATGGAATTTCAACCACGACTTTTAGAAACTGTTCAGCTGGGCCAAGGTGAGAGATGTCTCCACTATATAACCTTAGTTTTAGTTCTTCATCTGTTGTTGGTGCCATCTTCAATAAAGTTTGGATGAGCTCTGGTGGGAGCTCATTACCTGATAAAGTTAAAACAATGCACACCTTTACAAAATTAAATAACATACAAATAAATGCTATACAAGCAGGTAGAAACAAACATGAACAGCAAAACTTTTTTAACTACTTAACCAATGCATGCAGTTAATGAGCATGTTTGGCTAAAAAAAGTAGAAGATACTTTTGTTTCCAAATATGTTTGGATAACTTACATTCTTTTCAGTTTTAAGTAAAAAAAGTTAGATATTGAACTGACAAAATAAGTAATTTATATTTACTTGTAAATAAACTTTTTGAAGCTTAGCCAAACGTGCTCAGACTGCTCCACTCTGATATTCTATGTAAGGAGAGCATGTTATTAACAGTTATTATTGCTTTCAAGACTTTTTCGTTTATGTGAGGAATGTATAGTTGTAGATACCAATTGAATATAACTCATAGCATCTGCTGGAAAAGAACATAAGAAGTGACGAATAGAATTGAAAAAAGAACTGATTATATATCATATTTACCTTTCAATTTATGCTAGAGTACACTGGTGAACTCAAAATGGAAATAGCATGGATAGGAAATTGACAAACAATCCGTGACAAAACGTTGAATTGAATTGCATTTAAAATCCCATATAAACATTGAATTGCATTTAAAATCCCAACATACCGTGACAAAACGAAAGGAAATGAACGAGCAACAAAATTTTCCAACTTTGATAATAATACGTTCTAGATTTTGCACATTCTACCCCCTAATTCAAATGATATCTCAGAACAACTAACTCTAATCTTACGTTTATTCTTTGACTTTGGCCGTAACAGGGGTAGTAGTAGCAGAGGTACTTTATGATAATCTTTATCTAATAAAAGTGAAAGCGTTTCCGATTGGCAGGGAGAACACCTTAAAAAGTACAAATTTGCCAAAGAAAGAAGATACGTTCTAATTTATCACGCCCCTCACACTCGCAGAGAATACGCAGACAAGCATGGGGGGTGGTGGAGAGAGAGAGAGAGAGAGGGAGCGAGTCACCTTCCTTCACTGCATCACAGACTTCTTCAGTTGACACATTCAATGCTTTTAGAAGAATTGCTAAATTTTGTGCTTTTTTAGAATCAATAATCTGAATAAACTGAGGAGAATCAAAGGAAGATGAATCTTTCTTGTGCTCATTTTTGTTCTTATTTGTAGGGATGTATCCAAAGAGTGATTCCATCATCTCCTCGTTAAATCTGCAGACCATAAAAGAGTTGAGCAATTCACATGACAGAATAGGACAACAGAACATATCTGGAAATCAATGATATAATTGCAAAGTAAACCCTTACTGAAATGAGCCAGCTTTGATCTCATGCCAGACCATCGAGTGATCAGGATTGGCGAGAACCTTGTCCCAGAAAAATGGCTTCAACTTGGGTTTTGAAGCCTCAGAGTCAGCACAATTTTCACTAGCCTCACCCGTGGAATAGCGTCCTTGATGATTGGATCCAAGAGGGGAAGGCTTTGGCAAATTACCACGTTTAGGTGGATTAGGGGGAGGGCGAGAACCTCTAGGAGGGGGTGGTGGGCTAGGAGCAGTTGGAGGAGGAGGCTCGGGGGGCAGAGGAGCTGCTTTTCCTGGAGGAAGTGGCAATTTGGCATTAGTTTTTTCAGGTGCTTCTGCATTCCCTTCCGATGAATGAGTATTGGCTTGAGACGACTGATGTGCAGATGATAAATTGTTCAAGGTGGATGGAATCTTGAAATCTTTACTACTTGGGTTTCCTATGCTCTGAGACTTTTGTGAAGAACCTGAACAATTAAACTTAAAAGTTACGAAATTGCAAAAAAATCAAAAGTTCTGGATGACAAACAATCACAACGATAAAATACCAGCAGAAATATCACTTGCACAAAAGTTGAGAAGAGGCTTCTCGTCTCTATGCCCATCTTTTGACTCAAGGTTGTTCCTATTACTCTTAAGATAGCACAAGAAGAGCATAGTTATGAGGGCAACTCCTGCCACAGAACTTGCAATTATAATGCATACAATAAACTTCTTGTTCTCGTGGCTTTTTCCAGGAGGAATAGGTGTAACAATATTTGGTTTCAGTGGAGGATGTTTTACAGCCAGTGGTGGCGGTGAAGGAGAGGGAACGAGAACTGGTAAAGAAGATGGTTCTGGAGCCACGGTGGGGGGTTGTAAAACAGGAGAAGCGGGTTCCACAGTTGGAGATGGTGCGCTGGCGGGAGTTTGATGAATTGGTGCTGGAGCTAAATTTGGTGCAAATGCAGGACTGGGAGCTGGAGCAGGGTTTAAAACTCTATCTTTGTTGCCACGTAGGTTCCTTCTGGGAACACTGTTCCAACCAGTAAAAAGCTCTTTGTACCAATTACCAGAGTCTGTATCTTCGATGGAAGCACTCCATGGAGAATTTTTGTGTCTTAAGCAGTCCACAATGATTTCCTTATCTTTTGGAGGTAGATTAGCTATAGCCTTGTGTATAATTCTTTTCACAAATAAAGTTGCATCATATTTTGCATCCAAATCTAAGTCTTTAAATACTTCTGTACTCTGTTTTAATTCTTTCCTACAATGAAGCCACACTTGTTCAACCTGCAAGAGTACACTTTCATCAAATTCGTACAGCAGATAAATTAATACATGAAGTTTATCAAAGTTTTGAATTAAGGAAACAAATGACGAGTATTTCATATTCCAATCAGTTCAACAAATATGAATCCTCTTAATATAAACTTAGGTTCTAATAAAAAGAGCTAATTCAACAAATCTTGCAAGTCCGCCCAGAATATATTACATAGTCTTTCAGGACAAAATAAACTCGAGTAAAGCAGTCCACATAATCATCATTTTGTTAATTTGAATGGTAACCGACACTACTTTAATACATTGGTCAAAGCTGCCCTAAATAGACTTGATTAAATTTCACTCATCTATGTAATTATCAGTTAGCCACCCTAAGAATAAAAGAAAAATCACTCACAGGTATTTATTATTCCAATATAAACTATCAGCAGGAAGAAAGTCAGGAAGCTATATACCATCTTTAACCACCTGAAAAATTTCTCCCATTAATAAACATAGAAGGTTTTGTGTAATCTATATGATGATCCACTCCACCATTTTTGTTTTAGGTTATAAAATCAAAAAAAGGTCTCCACATACTGTCATATTAACCCTTGTATAAGTCCGCTAGCTTCGCAACCATGAAGAAGTTCAGTAGCTAGTTTTCATATTTAAAACTTTTGTAAACAAGTCATGATCTTATCCTCTGATAATTTATTGGTAAGTGCTTTGCAATATTGAGATTTCAATCATATATCCCATCACCAGCATGCAAAAAAAAAAAAAAAAAA
>CAIGRN010063872.1:0-28822 GCA_903798345.1 Fraxinus anomala
ATCTGGTTTGAAGTTCTAGAAGAACCATCTATACTAAAACCTATTGACAGCTTAAAATTAAAACAGAACCTACTTACTAATACTCCATGTTCGGTGAGGAAAAGATTAATTGTTGACGGTTCTTCAAATAAATCTATTGCCATCCTGCGCCATCACTGGATCTTTGTTACACGTTTATGGGTGTTGATTCTGCCTTTGGATACTGCAGCTGTAATTTTCGTTAAAATGTGTCTGGCTCTTTCTTATTACTGTTGAATTATGAGGCTGTAGTTTTGACAATTTACTGGTTATGTAGGGCCAAGGGCTAGGAAAAGTCCTCATTGAGAAGCTTATAAGNGGCTGTAGTTTTGACAATTTACTGGTTATGTAGGGCCAAGGGCTAGGAAAAGTCCTCATTGAGAAGCTTATAAGAGCACTCTTGCAACGGGACATTGGAAATATTTCGCTGTTTGCAGATAGTAAAGGTACATAAACAAGATTATGGTCTGTTGCAAATACTTGACTATTGGGGTCAACCGTCATATATTATCAGTCGAGAAGCGCTTGCAATAATTTTTGACGAACCCTTTGTATAAGATGCCAATGAGTCTCAAAAGTTCGTGTCAATTTCTAAATCGACATCGTTTCTTACGTTTAATGCAGTTGTGGAATTCTACCAGAATCTGGGTTTTGAGCCCGATCCAGAGGGCATCAAAGGTATGTTTTGGTACCCAAAGTATTAGTTGAGCTCCGTTCGGCATTCATCATCACTGCTAACAATATTGGGTTGCGTGTGACCATGTACATGTACCATATTTTTCATGTACGAGATTTGTATGGGGGACACATTTTCATTTTTCTGTAAAGCTCTATTTCTCTGCTCCAGTGATGTCTATTTGTAATTCCTCGCAGTACACTTTGGATTACACTTGGTGTCAAAAATATGATCATGCATTGAAAGAAGTGTTACCAAAATCTACCAACTCATCAAGGTGCAAATCAATATGTCAAAAATTTGGATTAATTTACGTGCACTCCCATCCTCTACATCTTGGATTACACTTCCTCGTGTCAAAATCTGATCATGCATTGAAAAAAGTGTTACCAAAATCTGCCGACTCATTAAGGTGTAAATCAATATGTCGACCTTTATGTACATATAACATGATCCAAAAATATTTACATGATTAAAAATAGAATATGTTACGATTATTCAGTCTACTTATCACGATAGTTTTAATTAAGGACATGTTTATGGAAAGGATATTGAAATACTCTGGGATAATTGACACAATCGCCATCTCCATTTCATACAAAGAGTTCACCACAATCCACATCCAAATGTTTGTATAATTTCATTCAGATTCGCTAAGTATGATTATGCATGACAACTGAACGACATTATAGGTGTTTTTAATGTACAGTTTAGATCAAAACGCCATAATTAACTCTAAGAATTGACAAAGTTTGAAACTAGACTTGACACTGCAAATTTGAAACTAGAATTAACACTGCACATTGATCATAGCCCATCAATTTAAACTCTCGACGGTAAATCAGTTGGGTCCAAAATGAGCTACTGGAACATTGACAGCAGCAACTATAATTTCTAATGAAGCTACTCATACTGGGAACCTGACACTGCCTCAGCACCAACTAAAACCCCAAAACCTGTGGCTTTATACTAGAAAACCACACGCATCGATCTAAGTGCACAATATCATCAGATAATGTTCCAAGATATGGGCATTACGACCTTAAATTAGAATTTTCATAAAAGATTTATATTTACATGATGATATGTGCTAATATCTGTAGATCGATGAGAACAAAACTGATTACTTCTGAACAGTTACCTTGTAAATGCACGAAGGCCCATTATAATGAGCCATGTTGAAAGTGCTCTGAAGATGTATCCTTGTTCCGTCTTGACTGATCAGATACCTGAAACAAAAATGTGAGATCTTCCACTGTCAGACGAGTCGCGGTGCCACCACTTTGATCATCACCAAAAGCGGATGCAATCATTTTTCTCTTGTCATCCTGAAGGCATGAGAAAACAGTAGATACTTCAAATCTATTAATATAAATTGACAAAAGCACTCATTAAATTACACTACATTTAATTTTCATTATGTCAACCTCAAATGTTAATAGAAAATGAGACGAGATATAGGCAAAAAATTCAACTGATGATGCATTGCTTAAATACTTTTATAGCATTTTACCGTGTTTCAAAAATAAGATTAAATGGGAAAGATGAGTAATTGGAATGAAAAAAGAAATCAAATTGAAGAAAGCTTTAATTTATTTTGAGCTTTAGGTTTTCGTCTCCATTTTCTCAAATAATGATGCTTAGAATTGCAACGGCACGCTACTTTTTACATGAAATAGACAAGTACCTAAGAGGAAAGCATATTTGATAATCGGGGTCAAAAAACGCTAGGAACGAAAATTGGAGAATTGAACATAAAGAACGGAGTTAAAAGAGTTCCTGTTCACCTACGCATGCATATTAGATTTAGATAAGGTAGGCATGTTATTTGCTCTGATACATGAGGATTAACATTAATTAGATTTGTGAATATACGTGAAATGTCAGCCAAGAAGGTGGTCTGGTTAGTAGTCACAAAGGATGTACTTTTAGTCAACATTGCAATACAAGTCTAGAGAGTGAAGCAATAATAGAGCTAAAATATATACATCAAGAAAGGATATATTTGGGGTTTGGGCTAAAAAATTCATAGACATGAAACTTTGTGCAAGTGAGTTTTAACGGGCTATGGAGAAGTTTTCATGAGTCCCTGTTAAACTGTGAATACCCATCAAACTGAATGGAAAAATGTGGTTTGCAACAAGGATCGGCCATATCATTGAATGGAGAATGTTTTATGTAACAAGAGCTAGCTGAGATGAGAATGTTGGCATGGGAAATTGATAAAATATGAATATTAGCATTTCTTTGAAATGGTTAAAAACCTTAGAAGATTAACAAACAGAATATTGATCGAGATGGTTTCAAGTCATTGAACAGACTAATTTCTGCACAAGAAAGGCGCAACCCTGAGACATGCAAAGATCAAATAAATACCATGAATTATATTTTAAATGAAATACAGTTCTTAAGTAGTATAGGAAGCAATTACTCTACTCAGAGCAAAAGGGAGGAAACAGACACAATCAGCTTAAATATGGAGTGAGGCTAAGTTGTGTTGGATTTAGTAAATAAGCCCTGAGAAAATTAATGTGTGATATATATAAATGACGCGGTTAGAGGAAAAAATGATGTCATCCAATAAATGAGAATATCAAAGAGGGATGTATCAGATAGATCAGGAAAACATGAAAGATCCGAAATAATCGTAATATAGCTTTTTTCCACTTTCTTGCATAATCTCTTAACCACCACACTGGCCTGAAGATGACAAGTAAATGGATCAACTGGTAAATCATACAAAATATAAACTACCTGAAGAGCTAAAATTCGATCTTCCACAGTGTCCTTAATGGTTAACCGTGATACAGTAACTTCACGCGTCTGTCCTATTCTGTGGGCTCGATCAACAGCCTGGTCTTCAGTTGTAGGATTCCACCAAAGATCCAAAAGGATTACGCGACAAGCTGCAACCATGTTTAGACCAAGATTTCCAGCTTTTAGCGACATCAACATAACCGACACCTGCAAAACCCAATTCTTATGTGAGGAAACAGTCCACTGGAGTCAGCAAAGCAAGGTACAAAGACAAGCTCAAAATAAGACGTGGTACACCAAGGAAACCACATTGGCATCTCAAAGCATGTCTAATAGAATACGTCATGAAAACATATAAGGGGTAATTAGACCCATTAACAGTCTAGATTAGAAAACGGATGCCATACATGTACCAAGAGTACCCTCATTGAACATTCCCTAAATGGGCACATGAAGCACATATAAGTAACAAAAACATTTAAGAAAAACTAATTACCCTCATTGAACATTCCCTAAATGGGCACATGAAGCACATATAAGTAACAAAAACATTTAAGAAAAACTAATTTATGATCACGCACAATTTTGTAGGGTCTATTTTCTGAAAAGAAAAATTTAAGGCCAAATTGTTGATGCCACAGTGAAAAATAAATTTGGAGCACAAAGTAGGGTTATAAGAAATGATTATGGGATGGAGTATTTTATAATATCTAGGCCAAATTTTCTCTCACAGAATGGAAATGTTCATCAATAATCATCTTCTTGTTGACGTGCTAGCAAAATGGTATTTCCAAGAGAAAACACAGACATGATTCGAAGTCACATGATCCCTTGTGTTTACAACTAGGGTACCAAAACAATTTTGGGAAGGAACAATTCTGATAGGATGTCATAACAAGATGCTTCCACGTCTGGAATGAGTGGGACCCTAAAGAAAAAGTAAGAATTGGAAATGTCTGGATACCACACTCACACCTACCTCCAAATTTACATGTGGGCACAACTCCTGTCAACCTAAATAAACTATGAACATATCTGATTTACAAGAGACCACCTTTTCTCTGAAATTAGACGATGTGAACTTGGAATTCCGAAAAGGTATATCCGTAAGTTCACGCTCTAATTTAGAACAGTCCAAGATTTTCACACTTCTATTCATGAAATGTCCAAACTAGCCCAGTCCATCATCATGGTCACACATCTCACTCTTTACCCTTCCTCTTTCTCTGCCTATGATCCCATCAACAACTTCCTGACAGCCAGCGACTCCACCACTATATCCTTCTCATTTCTCAAGAGCACAAACTAAGGTTTAATGGAAAACAATTCATTAATAGATAAAAAGCCTTAGGTATTCACAGGGCATTGACTACTACTAGCAATTTATTGTAACCTAGATTGGACCGCGGTGATCACTAACCAAAAAACCTGAACACTTTATGAACAAGGATTAGTTGGTCAGCATGTAAAGATAAAAAAGGTTTCACTCTCATCATAAGCTTAAAGTGACAACTGGTTATCATTCCATAGCTCAACATCATTGATATCACAATAATTTGTACAAAGCACACAATAATACAACTGAGGATAAGATTATGTCACTCTCTTCAAAATAATTAAGAAGACCAATGAATATTCGAGAAACGGAAGAAGTTAACATTTGTGCCAAGTGCCTCAACAAGTGAAAGTCATCAAATACCACTGGATAAAGTTATATATGCAAATAAACAACTATTTAACAAGATCACTTCTATTCTCAGTCTTAACACCTCTAAATTCCCATATGCTTGCCGATGCATCTGCCATTGAAGTTATACTATAATTTTCCACTCAAAGAATGGTCCACAGGTTCATCCAATAGATCCACACCGAATGATCCTTTGCATTTAATCAGATTTACGTTCCAAGTTATAGAATTTAATGGCTAATAGCTATATTTATTTGCTAATCAGAATGTACCAAACCAAAACATATATTCAGTTTAAAGATAATATTGTAGGTTCTTTTGCTTACAAAAGGATAAAGGATTGATAAAATAACAAGCATTATATCAATATTAAAGGGAAATTATCAACATAATATAAGAGCTGACAAGTGAGAACTATATGTCCAAATAGATACTGATGAACATTTTGATAGTCACATCAACTGAGAAGTGGCAATGTCCATGGAGTGAAAACAATGAATTCATTAAAGTTAGAAAAAAACAAGTAACAAAGAGATAGGAATCGAACTTCGGGTATGGTATTGAAATCTTTGACAGCCCTGTCTCTCGCAAGTAGAGTCATTGTACCATCAAGCCTCCGGTAACTTATACAAGAATCCTTCAGGGACTCCTCAACTAAGTTCAACATGCCAGTCCACTGGGAGAAAACAATAGCTTTTTCAGGTCCGTCGGTATCTGAATCTAGACCTATACCTGAAGATGAAGCACTGCTGCTGGTCTTGGATTTGCAATGTGACCTGAGAATCTCTAAAACCGCTTTGATTTTAGAGGAGAGGTAATCCTTGTGGAGAACCATAGAATTCTCATCAAATTCTGATGAGAAAGGGACATCATTGTCAGTATCACTAGAGATACATCTCCACAAGGTAGGTTTTGAATATACAACATCAGCTCCAAGTTGTTCTTTACATTCAGGGGCTGGGCATGTACTGTCTTCCCCTGTCAAAAACTCGTTGACACACTGATAGCAGAAAACATGTCCGCACATGGTGACAACAGCATTTTCAGGAGGATCCTGTTGAACATCAAATCATCAGACTGTTGTGCAGCATAGTTTTGGTGCTAAAGAGAACAAACAATCAGAGAATTAAAAATAAGTAAACATTTAACTTGTTATCTGAAAATAAATTTTGGAACTTACAAACCATTTTATTAGTGTCCAAGAGTAGGGAATACCACACTGTATCCCTCATCTCAATAGATGGACAAATCGACTATGTATGTGATTGTGAACCATGAACAATGTGCATATGTCTACTACAAGACAAACTATCTTTGAAACATCTCATGTTTGAAAGGAACCTTTGAGAAAAACACAAGAACATGATCGGTCAATCGTAAATACAGGTGAGAGCGAAAAGAAAAATTCTGTCCCAAGGGAAGGAAAGGTGTTTCAACTTTGGAAATTCCAGTCTCTTGCGAGACTTCCCATTCTTTTTCCTTCAAGAAAGACCACGTGACACAAGTGAGGAGCATCCCAAGTCCCCTTTTACCTCGTGCAAGTAAAATGTGACCTCCAGCAATATGAGAAAACTTAACATAGAGTTTGATGGTTCAAAAGGCACCACAAAGAGAGAAAATCACGAGCTAATCCCACCACAGTAGCTGAAGTTTATTCTATCTTTTCTCCGTTCTGGAGAAAATTCACCACTTTCTAGAGAATATCTATTTGATCTTAAAGTTTTATGCGGCTTAAAACAAAGAAAGTGATGCACAAAGCATCACAGTGCCATCACTAAGCTTCTCAAGGTAGAATCATAACCAAAGATTCTTGGTATGCTACTTTAAATCAAGTGCAACATAAGTCAATTTTATTATCTATTGAGCTCCTGTTTGGGCTCCATTATTTCCAAAATACATTTTTTCAAAATTCATTTTCAACCAAAAAGTCACTATTCCAAACTACATTTTCTCCCAAAATCATATTAAAATTGAGCCCAAACAGGGGCTTAGTAAATTTAGAAACAAAAAAGCACAACAAAGACTTGGTGGGGGTGAGGGTGGGGGCAGTGGCATTTCAAGAAGTTTACTAGTATGCAAGCACCAAAAGCAGCAATCATGCTATGGAAAGAGTTTAACAAGGGATAACATACTTTGCATACAAGACATATTGCCAGGGAAGCTTCTAAAAGCTTTAGTAAATTCACTAGCAGTTCCTTGGGAAGCGTCTTCGCCATGTCAGAGGACTCCTTTCCAACAGGGTCGGAGCTGAGTCCTTTGACAAGTAGAGGGTGATCACAAGCTTGGCGAAGACGGAGGAGCAGCAATAGAATATTAGCATAATTTTGATTCACAGTACCAGCAGCCGCATAAGCCTGCATTTATGGTTAATTTACAATTTCGCAAAGATCAGTAAACTGAATAAAAGATACAATTACAAGACTTTTATCAAATCCTCTATAATAAAAAAATTTGAAAGGAAAAGCTAGAGAAAACTCGTATTCAGACGGTAAGAGTATCTGATGAGGATATCACTTGTTTTGGGCCATCTTATTTTGTTGTGAACCATTTACTTATGTTTTATTTAGTTGGATTTGTATTATGGGCCAGCCCAAGCCCTTTTGTCTATAGGGTTGTTTTTTTTTTCCCCCCTTATTTATAGTTGGTATTGTACTTTGAACAAGGCAATTGATGAATAAGACGATGAATGATATGCTCGGTTAACAAGTTTTCTCCTCCCTGTATTCCTCCTCTTGTTCTCTTCTCTCTCCGGTTCTCCCCCTTTTCTTGCTGCCTATTTCTTCTTGTTTTCCTTGCTGTGGTTATTTCTGCTGGATACAGTACTTTTCCATTGATTCCTACATCAAAATGGTATCGGAGCTAAAACTTGGTTATCTTCATCAACTGTCCGGTAAAAACAACCGCCACCTCAACACACATACAGTGATTTACCCACAACATATGCTCAGCCATTTACACAAATAACCAGGATGTTTTACCAACTTCTGTCATCATTCCCAAAAGGCCAGATTTCTGCAAACCACCATCTCACGCTGCCGTTACGTGCTGCTGCTTTGTTGTTCAGTAAGTTATTTGTTACTGTTCTTCAAAAATAGGCCCGAATACACCAAAAATCCAATCCTTAAACCCAAAATAGTCCATCACATACAGCCCACCTGATATATACACAGCCCAAGTTCCCTATATTACCTCCAAGCCCGTTAACCTTCGGCCCATTATAAACCAAAATATTCTTATGCCACAGCCTAACACAAAGGCCCAACGAAAACAGCCCACTTCCAAAGCCCAACAGTTCACTACCCTAACATAATCAAGCCCATTATCTGCACGGCCAAATTACATCAACCAATAACCCAAAACTTAGACAGTGTCTTCCCCGATATCCCACAGCGTCGCTGGCATCCACCATCTCCTCATTCTCCAAAGACCACAACCCCAACCCCAACCCCAACCGCCACCCTGCGCCACAACCGGAATCTCCATTACACGCTACCATCACCATCTGTCAGCCTGACACACAATAAACGAACCCACCTGCTCCAATCGCTGACATGGCCCCCCAACCTGAATCTTTCGCTATTTTTACTACAATACCACATATCACGACACACAGAAATAAAATTGATGCTATTTTAGATGAACAAATTGTGTTAACCAATGATGGAGAGATTCAACTCTTCCTTGTTTGTTGGGTAGTTCGATCTGATTCAAATTGTACATGAATTCCCAGAGAGAAGCTCTAACAAATCTGGATCAAGTTGTTGGAGTTTCGATATTTGGTTCTTAAGAAAGATCGTCCCCGTGGTAGAAGTTCAGCCACTTGACTTATGGGTGGGAGATTGATTGCCACCTTTTGTGATTTAGCCACTCGACAGAGTCAAGTTTTTCACCCACCTCGAGAGAGTTGATGAGGACGTCACTAGTTTTGGGCCGTCTTATTTTGTTGTGGACCACTTATGTTTTGTTTAGCTGGGTTTGTATTATGAGCCGGCCCAAGCCCTTTTGTCTATATGGTTGTTTTTCTTTCTATTTATAGTTTGTATTGTAACTTGAATGAGGTAGTTGATGAATATGAAAATGAATAATATGCTTGGTTAACAAGTTTTCTCCTCCCTATCTTCCTCCTCTTGTTCTCCTCCAATCTTCTCCCCCCCATTCTCTCCAGTTCTCTCCACCCCAGCCCACCCCCTGCTGCCTATTTCTTCTTGTTCTTTTTGCTGTGGTTATTTCTGCTGAATACAGTACTTTTCCATTGATTCCTAAATCAGTATCCCATGATAAGTGTCCAAAAATTAGAACCAACTACTCAAGACATCATTGTTACTCTTTGCACCAGTAGATTAAAATGCTTCTTCCTTCTTTACAAGGAGCTGAATTCCAAATCAGGGAAAAACACTGTTTATCAGGACTTTAAGTTTATTTTTCGGTAGGTAGAAATTGAAGCAATTCTATTTAAATCTAGGTGTAGTCATACCTCTCCACTTGAGTTCTTTGAAATTGGCTCTATCAAGGACAATGTCCAAAGTTAAATACAAAATTTCAACTTCAACTAATGCATATATGCATGTGGATTCTGCACTTTATAGATTAAAAAAAAAAAGTGAATGGATGGATGTGGGGGTGGGGGTGGGGGAGAGAGACCTTAAATTGTGAGCGTGATTGTGCTTCAAGTCTGTTATAAAAAGCTCGTTCTTCTGTGGAGAATTCCACCCGCGTCAAATGTGTTGTTTTGGGGGGTAAAGTGATTATAGGCTCACCATCAATCAATGTACCTACACCACAAAGGCTGACGATAATCAGCATGGGCCAATATAAATGATTCAACTGATTTTGCACATCCAAATAATAACACCTTGTTTGAATGAAGTAAATTAACAAACTCAGTGAAACGTTGCTGATTAGAGTCCACAATCAAAGCAGAAAAGTTATGAATGATCAGGTGGAAATAACAAAATCAAGAACGCCTGTATGATAAAATCTGTTTCCCAATCAGTATATGCTTCGCGTATCACATTCAATAATGAAAGGAATTTCTACTGATGCACTACCAAAAAGGGAAGGATAGAAGTCAATGTACAGAACTAAAATCATTTTACTTGGGGACCAATAAGCAATGTCAGTCAACAAGTTGAGAGTTCAAATATGTATCATAACAAAGCAGAGAACAAAGCAGAGAGAACATTTTGTATTCATTAACACAAATGCTATTTGTTGCAATTAGAAGTGCAGGATATAATGCTTGTCCCATAGCACATGAATACAAATCATATCATCCCCCCAAACATTACATTTATTTTTTATGCAACAGAACAAGCAAGTGTTAGACCAGCATTCCCATCAACTGTGACTTACAACAAATGTTTGATGATGTTAGATCAACCTATTGCTAAACATTAGTGATGGTTGAAAAAAATTCCTATTGGCCAGTAACAATTATATGAGAAGATACATAACAATCAAATATTACTCTCGATCTAGAAGTCGGTTATGTTTGTAACTTGTCAAGAAGTTTCATCAACAATGTTCTCAAAACGGGAGTTATACAGCTCACAAGATACAAAGAGAGTTCTATCAACCATAGCAAGTCAACAGAGCGAAATATAAGGATGAAATCCAGTCAATAAATGCTTCTCTGTATGGGCTTTTACTTCCCTTTCCTAATTTTATTAATCAAATTTGCTGGTAAGTTTCACGTGTCTATCTATAAATATCCAAATTCTTTCTGCCTGTAGATAACAGGTTAAAGGTACAACTCACTTCATGCACCAATATGAACTCATGATCATTCACTAACTATAGGAGTAACCTAGTGATTTCGTTTTGTTAGAAGGTACAATGGCATTCCCTAAACCATGATAACTTGCAAAAACATCTTTACTTTCACAAGAAAGACATGATTTAGATAAAGAGCAAGAGTAAAAACATAAACAAAATGGCGAAAATATGAATATACCAGGCAAAGAAAATAATAATTATTAAAGCCATTGTTCTTGGTGCAGAAAAATAAGTGTTCTCATTTCTGTCAATGATTGGAATCTCTTCCAAATTTTGGCTGTTTTAAATCCTTGTGGATGATCTTCACGTCTTTTATGTACAAAGCTAAAATTTCCTTGACACAAATGTTCAATTTCTTATCAATGCATAAGTCACTTTGTTCCCTCTCTTCTTAACATGCAAAGTGTGATTCAGGGAGGAAGAAGGAAAAAAGGAAACAAATAACAGCACATGATTTCAACTATATTTCAGAACTCTAATCACCTTATGCTGTGTGAAGAATTATTGAACTCAACATGTTCTTTCAACCTTAATTTTATTAAACATTCATGAAAAGATTTAATTATCAAATTTATGAACGATCAATTTAACTTTGCTTTGTTGGATTTAAACTATCTCTACACAAGCAATAAAATTTGAAAAAAATTGTTATATGCACTATTGATTTGAAAATATTGCTCCAACATTCTCCAATCTGTATAATTTATATTAAGCAGAATCAAACCAATTTAAAATTCAAATGCTTATACTTTATCAATATTGCAGAATTGCAACTGGATGGTGCCAACGTGACTATTAAGGTACTTCTACAAGCAGTACATGATGCTTCACACCTAAAGAAATCAATCTGTGACAAAAACAGTGCTTTTTGTAACAACAGATTCTCAAAATTAGAGATCTTAATTTGATCATTATGAGTTCCATGTAATAACCATACATCAAAAATCATCCCGACCATGACACCCGCAACAATGCCAACAGTAACTATGGTACCAACACACCGATCGCACAGTTCACATAGTTAGAAAGGAAAGATGCTATTTTTTCACTGTTCACATATATCAGTTAGAACACTATCTGCGTGATTGGGTGTTTTACTTTGGTTTTGATCTGGTTGGCATATTTCTCTACTATTTTATTTCATTACTGCTGGAAAGTCTCGTGTCAGAACAATATATCTACGGCTTGTAATTTGCTAGCACACGCATACAAAGGCCTGTACTAAAACCAAACTCCATGAAGAGTAAAGATTAGATATGAAGAGACAGATCAGCTGCTTTTATGTGGGATAAGAATTGGATTATGCAATCTACTACCACAGTCCTTACTTAGAACCCTTTCCACTCATACTATCTTGAGCAAATATACAGACTATACAAAGATCACAGAAAAATCTAATAATGAAGGAAAATCACCTTTTGTTCGACGCAACATGATCTGTCTTAAGATGACTTGAAGCTTCTTGTAACCATGAACTGCGTTCCTAGAGATTGGGAACTTGATGGAAGTACCAAATGTTTTCAATTTATCGTATGGCTGATATCTCAGGAATCTGAAATAGCTGAAGACTTCATCTATAGAATTTTGTATAGGTGTTCCAGACAAGCACCACCTTCGTTTTGCTCTAAGGCTGCAGCAGGCTCTAGCCACCAGCGTTCTGTGGTTCTTTATTGTTTGAGCTTCATCCAAAATCACTCTAGACCATTTCACCCTGGCAAGTGTACCACAATCAGAATCAAAAGAAGACATGTCAATTTCTTTTCCACCCTTCTTGAGGCTCTTCTTTACTGATGACTTTTTCAGTTTCTTGTTCATTGAAAATTCAGAAGATAATCCATATCTCGCTGCATCTTTTTGTTCATCGTCATCCTCTTCAACCAGAGGTCGTTTAGGAACTTCATTCGTTACAATGGAATATGTTGTTACAACCACATCATACCTTGCCAACGCAGCAGGATCTTTTGTCCTAGTTCCTCCATGATAGACTAAAACCGAAAGTCTAGCTTCAGATGTAACTTTCTCATCCAACTCTCGAGCCCACTGTCGAAGAACACTGGCTGGACAGACAACAAGTGTACCTGCTGCTGGCCTCCTACCACGAAATTCGCCCATCGAACGACTTGATTTCGGAAGTGCAGTAAAATCAGCAGATCCTTGAGTCCGATTTTCTTCATCAAGCTTAACAACACTAATTTCATCATCATCATCCAAATTCAAGGGTTCAGTTCTGACGCTACAAGAATCTTCAGGTTTGGATTTTGCTTCGAAAAGCTTCTGCATCTGTATAAGGGCAATCATTGACACGGTCTTACCAAGGCCCTGTGGTAAGTATAATTATGACCTAGGCTAGAAAAAGTCAAAAAGTAAAAGATGAAATCGACCCTGTTACTGGCACTGACCTGATCATCAGCCAGAATTCCACCCAAACAGTTAGTACTTGATTCCTTCTGGAGCATCCATGCCAAAGCGATTTTCTGAAAGATGAGATGCTACAATCTTAGAACCACAAATACCTAACACGATTAAAAGATATTTAATACAAAGACGTGGACCTGGTGCCTGAGAAGAGAAACTGTCAAGGTACCATCACGTACATTAGCTTCAGTTTTAGGCTGGTGAAGGTCCTGCAGGATAAATATTTAAACAGTGTGTACATATCAAATATCCACTAAATAGAAACTAAGAAGTAAAAGATGCTGCTGCAACACACTTTTTCCTAATATAATTGGTAATGAGCACATTTGGCTATGACATCATGACCTTTCTAAGATTTTTAAGGAATTAGGCAGTATTCTAAGAGAATGCGATCATCATGTAGCCTACTTCAGTGAAAACCTCAACGAGACTAAACAATATTATCAGTAGTCACTGTCCTAGGTATACAGACCATAAAAAGAAGATTGAGAATAGTAATAAAACAAAAGAGTATGTTTCAAAAGTGTCCATAGATGAGAAGAAATATTTGTGTTAAAAGTTAGTACATATAACGTAACGGTTTTACAACTATCAGTCTGTTTCTGATCATTTCTGTTATGCCCAATGTTAATAGGAGGCACATCCAAGTTGGATACTATATACCTTATACAAACATGCATCGTACTACTTTAACCATAATGTAGAATCAGATCTCAAACTACAGGTCAAGTGAAGTAATATAGTAAACAAACCAAATCATCAAAACCCTGTCCATCAGACTCCTAGAAAATCAAAAGTATCAAGTGAATCTAATTTTGAGTACTAAAGAGATAAAAGATTAAATTGGTTATCCTGAACGTATTATAATCGACTTTAACAGGAAGAGGAGAAAAACAAATTATCACAAATCACCAACTCCACCGGATTAAGGATGAATTACTAAAATATTCATATGGAGCAAAGGTCTCATAAATAGCTTACCTAGCATCCCATACATAATTATGCAATAGGACTTTATAACATCAGAGAATTTCTAAGTTCGTTTCTTTTAGGACATTTTCAGACAAAAAATTACCGGAAACTTACCCACTCCAACATGGTTCTCCTAAGAAAATCCGAACTGACCAAATAATTTAGTGTAATCCCCAATACACATCAAAAAACAAATGAATCCAACTAAAATTCCCAAAACTCAGCACACCAAAAAATAAAAAATTATATCTCATCATTCTTCCAAATATTGCAAGAACACAATCAAGTAGCCTAAATAAATACTATAAAATATGAGAGTATATTAGATTCTTGATTCACTAATAAGTAATAACTAATACAATTCTCTGGTAAAGCTTTAGTTAGATATTTAGATTATAAAAGTTCTGGTCAAGCTTTAATCAAAATATCTTGTTAAGTTTAGCAAGCTACTGCCAGTAAAGCTTTCATGTGTTGTACAGCGCCATCGCTAAAACACGAGAATTGTATGGTTAACCCTATAATGAAAGTTCCGTAAAAAACATGGTTAATCCAAATGATGAATGTTTCTCAAGGGGACACGAAGAAGGCTTTCAATGAACAAATGAATATTTATAATAGCTTTTATATTCATCCTTCCATTGTGTAGCTTCCCCTTATGGGTTCTCTGCCTTATTTCAATTTACATGAAATTAGATACTGTTCTCCTTTATTTCATACTTTATCGTATCTGTGTTATCTGCCACCTATTTGAGTAAATTCACCATTAAATTCTGTTTAACAAGAAAACAACATGGACTCGTAAAACTCAACACAGAACCAACAGGCAACAGCAGTAGGTAAATTTTCTAAATTAAATATGCCTGTGTTTATGCATAAATGTATATCTGTTGTGCCAGTACATACATAAATATCAGCTGTAGTTCCACATTACATTTACAAGTTACATTTACAAGTCAAGAATCCTCCTTATTTGAACAGAAATTGCATAATCTATTAGTAGGTAGTTTTTGCTTCTATATAGTATACACTTTTCTCTTTCAGTTTCTTCTACTTCGTAAAAGCAGAATCAGAAAAAAAGTCACTATAAGCAATCAAATGTTGATTTTTCCACTTCAGAAGCAATTTCAAAAAGGAGAGGGAGCAATAAAGCTTAAAATAAAAATAAAAATAAAAAAACCTTAAAGTCCACAAATCAGTCAAACTGGAGTTAAAAGAACTCGTATAATTATCAAACAAGTGTCAACAAAAGGTGGAAGAAGACTTTAAGGAATACCTGCAGAGCTGCTTGGAAAATCAATCTCTCGTCAGCATCCGTAGTCTTTTCTTCACCAACCACGGGATGTAGAGAATCGTTTGGACCAGCATACGGATTGGCTGATGGAGATTTTCCAAGAAATAGAGATGGTGGTAATTGTCTATTGCCTCTGTTTTCATAGAGTGGTGATTCACTAAGATTTACCCCGATAAAATTGTCAGAGTTCTTGCCATTAGAAAATTTTGACCATGAAGATTGGTTAAGTTTTGCATAAGTTTCAGTAATGGCATTCTCAGCTAAATTGTTGGATCTCGCACTAGATGAAGAAGGTTGAAAGGTTGCAGGAAGGGCCCTCTTCAAAGCTTGTCCAGAAGGAGGTACTGCAGCATTTATACCAAAACTACCTTTATTATTTGGATCTCGAGCCATGTTTAAACTAGAAGTTCCAACAGTTTCAGCAGTACTCAGATGCTTAGGGGGTTTTAACGAAATTTCATCAGAAATCTTCAAAGATGGAGCCTTCCACGAAAGATTATTGTAACCTGGAAATTGTTGGAGGACATCTGATCAATGACTTACATTCTACCACACTCGGCAGGTGTTTACATTCAGGAATGTTAATTTTTACCTGTCAAATCAGGAGTAGAAGATGCCCATGGTGGAAGGACTCTAGAACTGGAAGAAGAGGCAGTATCCCTAACAGGAGACTCATCTCTATAATTGTCTATTTCCCGTAAATCTGAGTCACTGTCTGATGAACTGATATCTATAAGATCCACTGATGCCATTACAGCTAAAAGATAATCTTCTGATTCAACTATCAATTCAGAAGAGTTGACAAATGTAGAACCAACCTGCAATTGGATTCCAAACACTCAAAGATGGCATAAACAGATTTCTGATATGCATGATACCACCATGCTAGATGAAGTTTATGTACTTTTTACCTGTAAGGAATGTCTCAAAATCTCAAGTATACCACCAAAAATGGAGTAACATTTCTAAGTAAATTTTAAAATACCACGCAAAAGACTCACATGGTCAAGCATCCAAGAAAGTTGAGCACATCAAATTCCAAGAACAAAGAAAAAGAAGAAAATTAGAAAGGATGACGAGTCAGAATTGGAAAATATATTTCAAGCCCACCCAACCCCATACTGGCGGCTTTGATTCCTAAGAAAGGGAAAAAAAATAAAGAAAAGAAGGAAGAAAAAGAAAAAGTTCAAAGTTAACAGATTGAAGCATTTACGAAAGCAAGATAGTTTTATGCGTAACTTACTCAAAAGAAAGAAATATGCGGGAGGGGAAGAAACAAAATAGGACAATTAAAATCCAACAAGACCTCCACTCTTAAGTCGAACATCTCATGTAACATTAACTTGAGTAAATAATTATGAAAGAAGAATGGCTACTGGTGAACAGCTAAATATATGGACCAAACCATGATTCAATCGGCATGCACGGAGAAAAGGCAGGCTCAAGGCAAAATCTCATATTCAAATGAAAGAAAATGATCGAGAAAAGAAACCTTAATTCCAACCCGAAATTCAAATTATACAAATCCCCAAGAAAACTGCTCTCCAGGATTTCCTTGGTTTTCCTTTATATAGATATAAAAAATCCCAAAAAAAATAAACGAGAAACGAGAAAATTTATGGGTCAACGTCAAATAAGTTTAAGTGCCAGTAATTACAAAATACAAATGCATAGGCATGTGTGTGATATCTTTCCAGGACTCGTATGAAAATGTACGCATGTATGTGATTTCAGAAAGAAGAGGGTGGGGTTTTCCGAAACCTGGTGTAAGATTCAAACATTGATTCTGGGAGTGAAAGTCGAGTGCAGAAGGGTTGAAATAGATCTTACTACTCTTCCTTGTTTGGATTCTTCAGAAAAGCCCTAATTGCTCGCCGAAGAGAGCAGCGGGCGGGACTGAAAATCCTTCTTCGGTTCTCAACTTTTTCTAGTTACTATTTTTCGCTCGGGTAATAGACAGTACAGCACATCTTTGGGTGAGGAAAAAAGTTTAAGTCTCCAATTGGTTTCAATTTGGTACTGATAGTCGATAGATCATTTGTGCAAAATTGAATGTAAATTGACATCATCAAAACTATTTTTACATTTTCATTTACCATCAATAACAAAAAATCTCTTAGAAACTTGTATATGTGCATTATGCTCCTATCTATTGAAAATCACATAAAATTCCCCTAATTAAAACATTTTATTCGAAAAATCCCCGTCAATTAGTTTAAATGTGGATTAATAGTAAAAAACTCGTCTAAAAACATTTTCAATTGTGATATACTTCATATCTAAGGAAATCGCAGAAAACCTCCATATTTGACACATTTGTGCGAAAAACACTCCATCGTCCAATTCCATTAATTTTACCGTTAAAAAAGTAAAAATTGCAAAAATTAAAAAGGAATCATTACAGTTGCGATCCTAAACTTTTCTATTTTTTTTTACAAATTATACCAAAATCTTTTATTTGTACCACTCATATTCCCAAAACTTTAAAACTTATCTTCCACCCCACTCCCACTCCATCTCCCCCCCGCCCCCCACCACATCCCGTCCCAAACTAAACAAAAAACATACAAAATTCTTCCCACATTTCTACTCTTCTCTCAAACCCCTCTCATATCGCTCATGCCCAGCCCAACCCAACCCAACCCAACCCAACCCAACCCAAATCTTCAAAGGGGTGTATGGCCCGTAAACAAGTAGAGCGGAATAGATCCGACTTGGGTATGTTTATTTTACTTACACGACAGAGCACAACCACCGTATGAAGTCACCATTTGAAGTGCTGAAGCTAATGATGCTTACAAACCCGCTTGCTTAACGTTGATATTATAGGTGGAGAGCCTTTCTACGACGTCGGAGAAGGTGGAGAGCAGCAAGGAGGACAGAGGGGACCAAGTTGATGGTGAAGATGATGAATTTAGTGTCTCAAATATGGAATTAGATGATGATTTCTTTGTGGGTTTGGAGGAATTCACCGGTCCGGATGCCGGAGATTTGTTTTCCAATAAATTACCGGTGACTATACAATTTCCTTGGCATGCCAGTAATGCAACAACCATCGTCGTCGGCGGTAGTTGACTTGCCTAAAAGTGATCCACCTATTAAAGTCTTTTGAATGATGTTTTTCTTGTCACTCATTTTTCTTTTCTTCGTCCAAAAGCTTTTGATGTCTTTCATCAGTATTTCACACCATTTCCTTCAATTTTTTTGTTGCTTCTTTAGTTTGCTCGAGTTCCATTTGAGCATTACCAAGTTTCTGCTTTGTTTGATTGGCTTATGTGGTAACTTCTTTCAATGTTTTATTGTTCTTCAATTTAAGGTGTGTATATACATCTCCCTCCCTCCCTCTCGCTCTCTCTGCCCCCTACATCACCCTCCGCTTTGAGAAGTTGATTTCGGGTCGGGTCGGGTATGGACGATATGAGTAGGGTTTAAAAAAGGAGTAGAAATTGAGGAAGAATTTTGTAGGTTTTTTTGTTTAGTTTGGGGTGGGATGTGGTGGGGGGAGAGTGGGGTGGAAGATAAGTTTTAAGGTTTAGGAATATGAGTGGTACAAATAAAAGATTTTGGTGTAATTTGTAAAAAAAAAAAAATAGAAAAGTTTAGGATCACAACTGTAATGATTCATTTTTAATTTTTGCAATTTTTACCGTTTTTTACGGTAAAATTAACGAAATTGGATGGTAGAGGATTTTTCCACAAAATGTTTCAAATGTGGGGGTTTTCTGCAATTTCTAATAGGTAGAAGGTATATCGCAATTGGAAACATTTTTAGGGGGATTTTCTGCTATTAATCATTTAATTTTTAAAAACAGTAAAAATTGCTCAAAATTAAAAAAGAATCATTGTGGTTACAATTCCAATTTTTTTTATTTTTCATAAATTATACCCAATTTTTTTACATGTGTCACCCACCATCTCAAATCTTTAAAACTTTGTTTTTGACCCCCACCACTCTCCATCTTCGTATTAATCTACCTATTTTTTTTTTGGGGATTTTGGATTTTCTCCAAGTTTAACCTTAGACTCTGTTTGGAGGAAATTTTGTTGTCATTTTTAGAAGAAATTGGATCGTTGCACAGTTAATCACAGCCCATTTCAAATTTCTCTAATACGAAAACAAATTGCAGCATGATTTTGACATATTCTTGATTTTGAATTACACCACCCACTTTCTAAATCTACTCTCACTGACTGACAATAAAAGGGAATTGCCATATTGGGTGAATAATTGGCAAAACACATTTGACTTCTGCACGTGAAAATGGGTAGAAAATTTATGATCAAGTAACAGTGTAGTGGGAAGAATTTTGCAGCAGTACCCTTCACTTTGACTTTTCAACTCCTACTAATTTGACACAGGGTTGTATTAATTGGAACCATTTTTTCGAATCATGTACGTGTCAACACTTGTTTTGTGTTATATTGTGATATTCGCTATCGTTGCAAGAGTAAAGTAATACGGTTGAAGCACTCAAGCACAAATATTCGGGAATTCTCTGTTTCTCGAAAATGAAATAATTTGAAAATGCAAAATTTCCTTCGAATTCCAACATCTTACGGAATTAACGAAAGGAAGGAATTACTACTATATATAAAAAAAGTTACGGGCAAATAACGTCAACGTGTGGGTTTTAAAACTAACAAAAACTTATTGTTGTTGGGCCATATAATTGCGAAGTCGGTTCCGCTCGCTGCGCGGCATTTCAGTCGCATTCATTTCGACTGTGATTTCGTCATACTCGTTAGGTAGCTCTACTTCTGAAGTGCTTTGGTCTGTTTCAACTCTCGTAAATGCCTCGTCAACGACTCCAGCCCATCTAAGAAAGTTGTGTACACTTATTGTTGCTATAACAACTGCTACTTGTGTTTGAAACGAATAGGTCGGCATACGATTGAGTATTTGTCATCTTTGTTTCCATATACCAAAGGCTCTTTCAATTACATTTTCGCATGATGAGTGCCTAAAGTTGAACAGCTCCCGAGCATTTCAAAATCTTCGAACATGACCAGTTGCTTCGTCCCAAAATTGCTGAAAATGATACAGTATATCTGACCCTTTATACGGTGTCATGTATCCAGGTCGATGTGCAAAATCAGAGTTAACTAGATAATACTTCCCTTGAGGTAATGGAAAATGAATGTCTGTGCTGTAAATCGTACGATTAAGAATGTGGGCATCGTGTGCATTTTCAGTAGTGCCTGCAAGCACGAGCGTGAAGTATAAATTGAAATCACATGCTACAAGTACGTTCTATGTTGGATACCTTTGCGGCCAATGAAGTTGACCCATTCGTGGCAAGGCAGCATATTCCAACATGAGTTCCATCAATCGCACCAATACAACTATAGAATAACGGATTTTTCCTCTTATCAGGGACATGATGCTTTGTCCCTGCGTTGTAGTTCGAATGTGGTTTGATTGAATTGGCTGAGAACGCAACGACTGCATGAACTACTTCTTTGAAGTAGTAGCATACCTTATGCAAGGAATGATTAAATAATTTCTCGACCTGCCTGTACCCCTTTTCGTGTGCTAATATGCAAAAAAATATAACAACCTACTCGTACACGTCCACGTGCCGGCTGCTCCTAAGTCCGTAATCATCACGAAGAATATGTGCAAAACGTCTCAACATTGCAGGGTACATTCAAAACTCCTGGTAGCAGAGTTGCCCAGTGGCTTGCATTGCCTTCAACATAATGACCGTTCCTAGCAAAAGGATATCTACAAAAATGTTGACCTTGTTCGTCATAGTAGTTCCTCACATCGCATTCTGCTACTCTGCAATATCGTAGCCACTACATTATATATGTTGCTAACTATGTCAAGTATTCATCCTCTTCGATTTCATCCTCAGAATCTGACCCCGAGATTAGACAACAATCAAAGTCAAAGTCCTCCATTACAATACTTTCTGCTAAAAAAGAAAGGTACACGACACTACTACAGTTCCAGAGAGTTGGAACTCCACTTAAGGGGACTACCCTTGTAGTATATGTATGAACAAACGTTGGAACTCAACTTGCATTTAATAGACTGGTCCGGTGGATGGTCTGGTCACGTCAAACTGACACTTCATTAATAAAAATAAATAAAGGACATTATTTGAATTTCAAAGTGGGTCTATTACACTATTTTCATTTCAAAAGCCCGCCACAATTATGCTGCAAAAATCTCATGGGCATGGGGGCCCCATTGGCCTTCAATAATATATATATGAAACAGATAAATATAGATGACAAACTTCTAAGTTCGAACAATATGATAAGCAAATAACTGAGCGCAAACCACGACGAACTGAAATTATGCCATCGTACGGGTACGTGGGAGAGACTGAAATAAAGCAAATACATACGAGAAATGAGATTGAACAGACAACCTACGGAGTTAACTTCTTCTGACCCCTTTTGTAGTCAGCGAAAACCCACTCAACCCAATCCATCTTCTCATTAGCATCCATCATCACTTCGAGCATGTCCCTGGTATTCTTACACGATATAAGCATGTACGCGTAGTGAAACATCTCAGTTTTTTGCTTAAGTCGACCAGTCGCTAAGAATTTCTCAAGACATACTTTTATGTCTTCTTAACCGAACAGATGATATTATTGATCTTCGCGCGACACTATCTCCGCGGCACTGCTAGCGCGGTCCACAGAGTATGACAATTCACGACTTCTCAATTTCTTCTTCTTCCCATTTTGCTTGCTCGATGCAGACTTACATTTCTCCCCACTACGAGGGCCAGAAAAAAGACATGTTCAATTTACCTTTCGCGTCTTTTGCCTCATCGCTTGAGTTGCTACTCTCGTCGTGTACAGAGATCACATCTCGAAAGTCTTCCATACCGCTATCTTTAAACAAGTCAAATCCTGTTCTGCATAGCTCCGTCGGTGTGACTGCATATTTGTCACATCAAAGGTGTCTCTGAACAACTGACGATATCGATGTAGATGTCACTTACGTCTTTGTCCTTGTAATCCTTGTAGTTAGTTGTTTTCCTACGACAATATTTGAGATAAATAAGTACCATGATAAACACAGAGAGATATCATCCATTGGAAAAAATAAAATTGCAAAACACGTGAAAACTCCTAAGCAAGCATGATGTGGAAAACTAGAGGGAACAATACAAGCAATCACATTTACAGTTTATAAACAATGGTGGACCTTACTAATTATGTCCAATGAAATATTAAAGATCCTAGACGGGCAATAAAATGGTGGAAGAACAAATCGCATTGTGTCCAACTAACATCTTAAATGACTTTGAAGAATATATACCTGCAAAACGGGAAAAAAAAAATTTGAGCATTCGCGAAAGTGAGTACACGCAAAGTGCAAGTGGCAGAGGCAAAGCGCAACCTTTATTTTTCGACACCACCATTCCTCGTCACGCAAATGTCGATTGTTGAATTGAACTCAACCTCAGTACCATTAAGCAACTCCGTCACACATTAGTGGTCCCGCCTCATGGAATCCCATTTGTTTCGCAACTGCTGCTTATTCCATTTGCGCCCGGATGTTGTGTTGAACAAGAATATAACTAACTCCCGCCCATGTTTGGTGAAGCACCGACCCTGTCGATGTCTCTCTGCAATGGATGTTTTGCAGGAGGCGATGAACACCTTTAGTGCAGCCAGATTCCATCGTGCATTTTTATGGGAGCCTTCATCGTTGTTGACGTATGCGGGTGTGGACGAGCCCACAAGCAGCTGATAATCAACCTGCGTCAGACATGAACGTGACCAAAAATAGGGATCTCATCCTACCGTCTACTTGAGAAAATGCGGAAGTAAAATGACTTCGAACTTACAAACACGACGGACGATAAGGTTAATACGAAATGTCTAACTTTAGCGTACTCACCTGAGAGTAATACGGATCCATGAGTAGGAGCAAATCGTACTTGATGGCGGCCACAACGAACTGTCGACGACTGGGATGGACTTCAAACGAAAATCGTAGATTGCGGGCTGCGTCGTATCAGGCGGAGTTAGAGGTTGACCTGTGAAAGAAAAACGAGATGCGTAAAGTAAATGCCGATTATGTAACGCAATAACTTGTAGTACTAACAAATTTGGGTTACAACATTGATGAAATAAATTATAAAATATGCGTATTTTCCCATTTCTTGAGACGCGGCTGGGAAAAAGAAATGGAAAACAAAATTTCTGCACAACACCGATTTAAATCGTAATAGGCCACAACGTAGGCTCCCACCCGAGTTGGGAAAATTTTTCGGCAAGGAGTAGAGATTTATGCATAGAAACGGGACAGTGGTTGAAGGTGGAAGCTTACAAACCTATAGTTGCAATTATCATCGGAGGACTCAGGCTTGAAGATAAAGGTTGCAAGTGTCTCCAACTTCCAATTATATTTTCGTTAGCAAGAAAAAGAGACCCAAACAAATGCTTGAAGAAGGCCAAGAAATAAAAGTGTGGGGGAAAGAAACTTGGAGACAGGAGTGGGTTTGTGTATTTCAGCTGAAGCTCATTTAGAAAACGTCCTGTTCGTGCAGAGTTTTTAGATTGAAACTTGTTATCCACCATATTTGCAGCTCCTGTTGGAATCGTACAGGCGAAAATGGAAGAGAGAGAGAGAGAGAGGAAGACTGTTGATGGTAAAGGGAAGAGTGAAGTGGAAATCAATTTTCAACATTTGAGTGGTTGAGATAATAATTGAGGGTAAAAATGTAAATAGGTGAGAGAGAAAGAATGTTACAATTTCATTTTGCAGTGGGACTATGTCAGAAGTGTGGAAAATGACTACAAGCTCACCATGCAATGGTCATATTGTTGCTAAAAATGAAAGTAAAAATTTCCTTCAAACATGGGCTTAGTTAATATTTGATTATCAATTCATGCCATTTCTTCCGTTATAATTCATCTCATCCATTAATCTGCCTATTGTTGACTTTGAAGACGACGCCATTGGCTGCATCGATGATGTAAGCATTCCCGGAGAAATCGACAATGATGTCGTTTGGGACTGTAGAGTTTGGGAGTGGGGCAAGGAAGAGTTGATTGAAGGTGGTAGGAAGAAAGGGCGTTGAAGGATGGGTTGGAAAGGCGATGAACCATAACGAGGAGGCGATGGTGGTGGTTGTCAATGGCCAGGCCAAATAAGGAGTTTTCAGTGAGATAGTCGTCGAAAAGAAGGGAAGCTGCAACGTCGGCGTCGGATATTGAGATTATTTGTTTCTAATGGAAAGACCCAACAACGAAGTGCTCCGACTTTTGGTCCCATGTAAAGGACACTAGGTAGAGATTCAACCACCGAAAGTTGATGACATGGGGTTGTTGACAATGAATTGGGCAGAGTGAAAGAATCAAGGTAAGGAATACGAGAATTGATTTGAACATGGTTTTGTGGATTGGTATTTTTGTGTATTATGAGTTGTAGGATATGAGAAATTAAGGTTTTGTATAAATGGATTTGAATTGTTCATACAGGTTTTTTGTGAAATGTCGAACACTTTTCATTTTCAATTTGAACTCCATTTGAGTTGTCAGAAATTGGACACTTTTTTCTTAGAGGGTTTCTTGATTGTCACATGCAGGCCACCAAGTTCGGCTACTTAAGTGGCGACATGGTAGAGTTATTGATGGTTGAAGATGGTGATTGGAGGTTGTGGCATGGGTACGATTGAAGATGGGGAAGAAGATGAAGTGGGATGGCAGAGGGAAATAAAATTTAAAAGATTTGGGATTGAGTGTGTGCCGTATAAAAAATTTGGGTATAATTTGTGAAAAATAAAAAGTCTAGGATTGTAACTACAATTAATATTATTTTTTTTGGGACAATTTTTACTGTTTTTAATGATTAAACTAACGGATCTTGATGGTAAGGATGTTTTTCGAACAAAATGTTTCAAATATGGAGTTTCTGTGATTTCCATATGTAGGGAGTATATCGCATATAGACAAGTTTTAGGGGGTTTTATGTTATTAATCATTTTCATTTATATCCCGATAGATCTAAATCTAAACTATACTCCAATAAAAATATCTAAAAAAATTTGTATGCAAGTAAGTTGGAAGCTCTTTGTATCTTGTGGGTCCCACATATAGATATAAAAAAATGTAAATTTACATTTCTTTTTATATTTCCGTCGATTACTATACTTTGCATTTTAATCTCTCAATTGAAGAAGTTTTCGGCCATTTCAGAAATCTAAATCTAACTTAGAGCACCATTAGAGATGATCTTACAATTCTAATTTTCAAACTCACTCAAGTATTAATTTTAAATCACATATTCCGTATGATTTACAGATACTAATATTGTGAAAACCGATTCAATCATTGATCTAAGAAAATAAAGGGTCAAGAGGTTTAATCGGATCAAGCTCAAACCGGATAAAATAAACAAATACTAAATATACACAACAACAATATTTTTTTTAATTTTTATATTATAAATTCATATTTGTTAATTATATTTATTATTGTACAATTTTATTAAAATTGAAATTGTTTGGGCAAATAGAAAAGAGTGTCTTACATTATTATTATTACTACTACTACTACTACTACTACTAATGAAGTGCAATTTAAGTTAATTTAAAAATTAAATAAATGAAAAGATTGGGATGAACATTACAATTTACTTTGCTTGATCCAAAATCAAATAACCGATGAGGCAAATATTTGGAAAATGATTTTTGCTAGGTAATTGAACATTTTTCGATATCCCAGGTTAGAGTTTGTGCTGCCATTTGAGGCAGACGAGGCAAATATTTGGGAAATGATTTTTGCTATGTAATTGAACATTTTTCGATATCCCATATTAGAGTTTGTGCTGTCATTTGAGGGATGTGCATCTACAAAAGGAAAATGACATCCAATATTCCCTCTATTGGCCTTTTAATTCCAGTGCATTGGTCCTTTAATAGTTAAAAAATTTAAATTTAAATTGACTAATACCGGAGAATAGCCATCGCTTCACTGGTTAGCGGTTAAATTTGCTAGTTCGGTGATTTTTAATGGTTTTGTTATATACGGTTAATACTATATAATCGGCCTAACATTGGGTCCAATTTTTTATTCTACCGATCAAATCGATTGGATCAATTTTAATTACATCAACGAATATTACTCATTCATCAATCACTTATATTTTAAAACATATAATTTTAGGAAAATAAAATGAAACCTAAAAGGAGGCTAAGCAATTTGTTATGAAAATTAGAGTTGGGCTCTCAAAACTTTCCGGTAACCTTACTGAACGTTTTTAACTTTTGAACATGAGATTTTGAGTTTTCAATCTATTTAAATATTGAATCTACAATTTATATGATGAAAATTGTCCCTGTTGTTAAAATTGCAAACGGCTTCATTTGACTCAAAGCTAGACGTTAAGATATTTGACGGTTTTGTCATCTATTCTCAGGGGAGAATCCAGCATTATAGTTCAGCTAAAGCGGAGACCGTTGATTGTTGATTGATGACCGTTGACAATCAACGATCGTAATAGTCAAAAATACAATTCAATACGTATGTAAATGCACTAAAAAGTAAAAAATATATACATATGTAATTGAAGCCGGGACTTCTTTGTGTTATTTAATAACTCTTGTGCTCGACTAGAATCGGTGGCGGGACTAGATGCACAACTAGAGAAAGAAAAATTAGGTGTGGATTTTCATTTCGGTTAAAAAAATCGCCCCATAATCTGCAAAATCCCCCAATTTATTTTTCAATTAAAATTGATTAAAAACCAGTGTACAAAAGATTTAATTGAACTCAACATCTTCGTCATTAATTTTTTTTTCACTTATCCCTAATTTCCTTAAGACCTAAATTCCCAAATCACAATTCACAAATCAAAATTATAACTCATAAGTCATAACTCATAGTTTCAAATGATAATACAACATAAATTCTCATTTCTTATAATTCATAAATCACAAATTCACAACAAAAAGAGAGAGAGAGAGAGAGAGAAACTTGAAACCGAACAAAATCGTTCACGGTCTCACGGACGGACCACCGACAAAACTGAAGGGCTCACCGTTCATTGAGTCAGGCGTCCACCGTCCATCGGTCTCGTCGATCGACGACATCACAGTCTCACAGACAGCAACCAGCAGGAGCAAGTCCACCATCTCCTTCCTTAGTTCCTCCGTCGATTTTGAATTTTGAAATTGGTTTTGTGGTTGTGGCTAATGGCCAATGGGTTGCAATTGCAAGCAAAAATAGGCCCATTCCCGTGACTTCTCCAATCCAGCCGGCAGCCATCATGGATTGGGCCCATTCATTGGGCCTTTTTTTCACAATCCAGCCGGCAGCCATCATGGATTGGGCCCATTCATTGGGCCTTCTTTTTTTGAAAAAAAAGGCCCCAACAAAAGGAAGGGGCAAAAAAAAAGGAAGTTCAGGCGCCTTCTTCATTTTTTCTCAGCGGACGGCGAGTCGACGACCAACTCTTGAAGCTCTCGACGGATTCAGCACGGGCGACCGCAAGAACTGGCCAGGTGCTGAGTCCGCCCCTATCTATCCTTACTAAGTCACTTGAAACTTGAGTTCAATTTAGTACTTGTTAGAGATAGCTTAAAATTGGTAAAAAGTTGACATTAAATTCAATAATTAGAGCCTGTTTAAGACCTATTATTTCAAAACTCATTTTTTTTTCCGAACTTATTTTTAACCTCATTCTCTCAATAAAATAATTTACACGTAAAATTAAAAAAAAAAATTCTACTTTTTAACCACATAATCTCAAAATATTCACCATTACAAAATTTAATTTGATCAATATAATGAAGCTCAAACAAATGCTTAATTTTAATCACGCGTTTCATAGGAATTAAAACTTTTAAATCACACATTTTATCAAATTTTTATCAAAGTCCGGTAAAATGTTTATAAAAAAATTTGTTAAACAACCCCCTAATGTCTATAATAATGATTTAGGTAATTATATTACAACACACTTCTTGTTAACTACACTACATTTTAATTACAACGAACGCTCTCAATCATTGCTTATATTCGTACTTATGCTCCTGATTTTTTTCGTCGCGTTATTAACATCAACCTTCTACTAATTTGCACATCTTATCTTTGATAATGATTTCCATCCTTAAAGTCATTTGAAGAGTATAAAAATACTCATTGTCTCTCATATTCTAAATAAGCAAAATAAATAACGAGTACAAAAGTTTGACAAAAATGAATTGTGTTATTTGAACAATATTTTTGTACAACATTGTTGACAATGTTGGTTG
>CAIGRN010063884.1:0-11375 GCA_903798345.1 Fraxinus anomala
AAATCAAATTTTACCGTAATTGTCCAAGTCAATATAGTCAATTATCTCCCATCACATTTTATAATATATTTCAAATTTCAAAATTTCCTTATTTGCAATTTATTTTGGTTGACATTAAATAGCTCAAATTAAGAAGACTTTTAACGCTTCGAGTTCCTAGAATTTGAGGCGTTACAATAGGAGTTTAGGGGGTTGTAGTGGCAGCGGCAATGTTGGCAGTTGTGAGGCAGTAGAATTTGGAGGTAGATTTTATTGTTTTATTTCTTCTTTTTGGTTATTTTCCTTTTTCTTCTTGTTAAACCACTTCATCTAAAAGTTTTAGTTGTAGGTAAGGTCAAATGTATATCATTTAATTATTATATTCAAGACATCCCCTCATATGTAGGCAAGATTTATTTTTTCTCCATCAAAGTCTAACACGTGCACAATTCATATAAATGAGTGGTAGAAAGACTTGAATCTGTGATAACATGTTAAACCACTAGTCTAAAAGTTTAAACTGTTGGATAAGGAAAATGCATATCATTTAAATATTGTTGACATCAAAATATACTGCCAACAAATATCGAACCCACTCGTGCATGCGCAAGCTAAATCCAACACGTAAATGTTGATCAACGATCCAAATCACTCCGAAATTGGACGTGGGAGAAGCTCAACGACACGAGTCATTTTCGATCATGTTCCGGCGAGATGTCCAAAATACGATTGTATAATAATAACCAATCGCTATAAACTCATATTAAATATTGTAAATCAATGTTGGAGAATAAAATATGTTGCTTCAAATATCTGAAATCGCATTGATTTACAATCTTTAATCTAAGTTTATTCTCCATCCTGTTGCCTCATTACAGATTCTGGTTCACGCTTCGAAATTCACGAGGCTGAGTGGGGCATTATTGAGGATATTTATAAGCATTCTTTGAAACTTGAGAGCTTCGATCACCTAATTGATAGAAACATATACTTCATAGACTTTGGACTGATGGCCTCCACATGTACGAAGCTCTTTCACTTGTTGTTCTTACCTCATTTAGCTTGTTGTAGGGTTTTAATCTCTTTGTGGGTATTTGTAGATAGGTTTGCAAAGAAGGAGTACTTTGCTCTAGATATGGCCACCATACTGAAGACTACCACAACTGTCGGAGATAGGGCCTTGAAGCCCTCATCCTTTGGGGCCAAACTAGTGAAGAACAAGTTGGAATGCCTCAGCAAGGATCATGCTAAGAGAGGGGTCGAGGATGAGGCTCTTAAGAAGGCCTTGGAGGTTATAGATAAGGGTAAGGGAAAGGCAAAAGAGCCCTAGAAGAAGATGAAGTTAGTCCACATTAGTAGGACTCCGATGAAGTTCGGGACCACCATGTCCCATCCCGAAAAGGAGGCTCTTCCACTGCCTAAGCTGTGGAGTCTGCTATGAAGGCGGTGAAGGTTCAGAAGGCTAATGAAGAGGTTGCGAGGAGGAAAGCATCAGCCTCAGAGGCCACTAGAGGACCCCAGACAAATCTGGGAGTTTTTTGGCTGGAAGGGACGATAAGATCGCCCCGAATGTAATTGAAATGCTGCTACCAGAAGTCCGGAGTGCCATCGAAAACCTCAAAATTTTTTTGGACGGAGCGGTGGCAAATGTATTTGTCCACTTGTGACGCAGTGAACCTTACAGCAATGTTGGTAAACCAAAGTGCTAGGGCCTTCGGGGTGGCCTTGAATGTCAGGAAGTTTTGGCTGGCATTCAACGAAGGAACAGGGCCTCGATGGACAAACTTGCTGATGTCGAGGGTGAAGTAAAGAAAATAAGTTTCGACATCGACCTACTGAGAGCCCAACATGCCGAGGATGAGGCAAAGCTAGCCTCTGCCATGGTTGAGATTGAGGCTTTGAGGAAAGAGTCTATGAATCTCAATGTGAAGTAGCTTCTTTAACCAAGAAGGTCGAGACCCCTAACGCTCACCAAAAACTAACTACCGAGGCCCTAGAGAAGGTGAACTTGGAGCTTGCTGATTGCAGAAATGTAAATCAGTTAATGGAGACCCAAATAAGGTATTATGTGGGCGAGACGAAAAGGGCAGAAGCTGAGGCTCAGCAGGCTGGGGAGGAAGCTGTCATAAATTATGTTGCTAACTTCCACTTGACTGAAGATGACTAGCGGTTCGCCATCTACTGGCGAAGATTTGCTTATGTCGAAGTAGTAGGAAAGGACGGATGAGCTTTACCCTGAACTTGATGCTTCCGAGCTGATAGCGGAGTTTATGGATGAGGTACCTTAGACCCTTGCTGAGGAACCTACTAAAGACGAAGTCCCTATTAAGAGGCTCTGGATCAAGTAACAACTGAAGCACCTACCGACGAGGTGTTGGTTTCCCAGCCATCTGAACAGTAGCTTAGGTTATTTGGCATCTTGTAATGCCTCTAGCCTCCAAGTATAATTAGTCTTTAATGAATGGAATCTCTTTTTTACAAGTCTTACTGATTGTTTTTTCACAGTTTTCTTCCAAGTATGAAGGCCTCGACAAACAATTGAATAACTTGAATGAACCAATTAAGCAATAACTTAACTGTCTATGACTTCAACACACTTGCCTTTGGAGTTGTATTTTGAATAAGTTTATCTCATATTTGGATAATTCAATTTAAAGGATTTTAACTTGATGACGCTAGGCTTCATCGAGATGAGGCTTATGTAAGGCTTCTCCCTTGACGTTTAGCTTCGTCAAGGCCAGGCATGTGATGTGCGCCTCAGAGTTCAAATGAGGTGATCCCTTTAGGGATCCGATCCTCTTCTCCAAGGCACCCACGCTTCCATACATGGTGGATGGTTCATCTATATAAGAGCTTCTCCTTTGATGTTCAATTTCGTCAAGGTGAGGCATGTAATGTATGCCACGAAGTTCAAATGAGGTGATCCCTTTAGGGGTCCAATCCTCTCCTTCGAGGTGCCCACGCTTCCATACATGGTGGATGGTTCATCCATGTAAGGGCTTCTCCATTGATGTTCAGCTTTGTCAAGGTGAGGCATGTGATGTATGCCTCGGAGTTCAAACGAGGTGATCTCTTTTGGGGTTCGATCCTCACCTCCGAGGTGCCTATGGTTTTTAAATAAACTTCGTTCCTTAGCTTTTTATGCAAAGTGTTTATTTATCCACAAAAGTTGGGAGGGATCTTTCAACTATTCAGTACATTCATTGGTAGTACATTCTTAGATGGTCAATGTTCCATGTATGAGGCTGTTCCTTACCCTCCCATATCTTCAATTCGGTACGTACCAGGTTGGATTTCTTCTTTGATTCGATATGGTCCTTCCTAGTATGGGCCCAGAGTGCCTACTCCTGGTTCTTTAGAGGACAAAAACACTCTCCAAAGTACCAAATCATTTATTCAAAAGGACATCTTCTTGACCCTAGCATTGTAGTATCTAGTCATCTTCCTTTGATATGCATCCCACTTCACTTAGGAGTCATCTCTTTTTTTCCTCAAGGAAATCAAGCTCGCACCTCCTAAGCTCGTCATTTGATAGCTCTCTAAAGTATAGTCTTCGTGGGGAGGGTAATCTAACCTCTACAGGGCTCATGGCCCCAGCGCCATACGCTATTTAGAGGGAAGTTTTTTCTAATTGGTGTCCTGCTTGTGGTCTGGATCGCCTACAACACCTGTGGCAGTTCATCAACCCAGGCTCCTTTGGCTTTGTCGAGCTTTCTTTTCAAACTGTGTTTTATAGTTTTGTTCACAGCTTCGACTTGTACATTTGCCTAGGGATGATGAGGAGTGGAGAAGTGCTTCTTGATCCCGAGCTCCTCACAGAGGTCTTTGACCTTTTTGTTATCAAATTACTTTCCATTGTCTGACACAATTGAATGAGGAATTCCAAACCGGCATGTGATGTTTTTCCACAAAATATTGGATGTGTTAGCCTCTGTGATCTTTGCCAAAGGCTCGACTTCAACCTATTTCGTGAAGTAATCTATTGCCACAATAGTAAAGTTGGCACTTCATTTGCCCTTGGGCAAGGGGCCTATAAGGTCCATGTCTTACTTGGCGAAAGGCCAGGGGCTAGACACGGCAGTCAGTTCTTGAAACGGTTGTCTTTGGATAGGGAAAAAATGTTGGCATTTGTTGCATTTTCGTATAAACTGAATGGCATCCTTTTTTAAGGTGGGCCAATAGTATCTCTGCCTCAATGCCTTTCGTGCCAACGCTAGTCCTCCCGAGTGGTTGCCGCAAACACCTTCGTGAATTTTGTAGAGTATATAAGTTGCTTCCTCACCCCAACACATCGAAGTAGAGGAGAGGAAAACCCTCATCTATATGAAATATCATCTATAAAAACAAATTGAGCAGGCTTTCTCCTTAACTTGCGAGCCTCATTCTTGTCATCGGGGAAGACCTGGTCTTTGAGATAGGCTACAATGGGTTGCATCCATGTGGGAATTCCTTCCACCCACATCACTTCTTCCACAACAATGGATGTCCTTGAGAGGTGCTCGATTGGCACTATCGTTAATAATTCCAAGTCCTTGCTGCTCGCCAATTTAGATAGAGCATCAAGGTGGACATTCTCCATATGTGGAATTTGGGTAACTCGAATTTTTCTAAGGATGGGAGCAGGTCTATTACTAACTGGAGGTATGCAGGCATACCCTTATCTTTGGCTGTGAAGTTGCCATTTACTTGGCCAATGACGAGTTGGGAGTCGCTGTTGACGCACAACTTCTCACTTGCATCTCCCTTGCTAATCTGAGGTCGACAAGCAGTGTCTCATATTCAGCTACGTTGTTGGTGGCCTTGAATCTGAACTGTACTGCACTATTCAATTTGTGACCTTTGGGGCTTATTAGGACTATGTCTTCCCCGAGCTTGCATCCCCAGCTGATCCATCCATGAAAAGATTCCATGTGGAGGGCTGACAGGTTCCGCCGTCTCTTCCATCTCGGGGACATTGGCAAATTCGACTACAAAATCTGCTAGGACCTGGCCTTTGATGGCCACTCTGGTTTTAAAAAGGACGTCGAACTCGCTTAACTCCACAACCCATTTCAATAGTCTCTCAGATGCATATGGCTTCTGAAGTACTTGTCAAAGCGGGAAATTGTTCTATACATGTATCGTATGAGCTTGGAAATAGGGCCTCAAATTTCTTGATGAGGTAATCAATGCCAATGTTAGCTTCTCCATATCCGGGTTCCAGGTTTCTGGCACTAGCAATACCTTACTAATGTAGTAAATTGGTAACTGGGTAGTGCCTTCTTCTCTGATAAGTACAGCACTCTGTGCTTCATTCGAGACGATCAAGTACAATTGTAAGGCTTTTCTAAGTTTGGGTTTTGAGAGGAGGGGGGCCTGCCCCATGTGCCTTTTCAGCCCCTGGAAGGCCTTTTCACACTCCTCGGTCCATTGGAATTTTTTCCCGCCTTTTAAGATCTTGAAGAATGAGAGGCACTTGTCGGTGGCTTTTGAGATGAAGCTAGTTAAAATAGCCACACGTCCGGTTAGACTTTGCTCTTCTTTCTTTTTTGAAGGGACCTCATATCGACCAACGCTTGTATCTTCTGAGATTCACCTCTTTACCCCTTGATTAACTATTCAAGTGGGCTATATGATCATCTGCTTTCAGACTCTTAACGGGCATGTCATCCACGTAGACCTCCATTGTTTTACCAAAGAGGTCGATAAACATCTTGTTTACGAGCCTTTTGGTTAGTGGCTCCGGCATTCTTTAGCCCAAAAGGCATAATTTTGTAGCAATAAAGGACTCTATTTGTGATAAAGGAAGTGTTTTCTTCATCCGCCAGGTGCATGGAGATTTGATTATAGCCGGAATGGGTATCCATGAAGCTTAGCAACTCATGCCCTGTGGTGGAATCTACCAATTGGTCTATCCTGGGGAGGGGAAAACTATCCTTGGGACAAGCCTTGTTAAGGTCAGAAAAGTCAATGCACACCCTCAACTTCCCATTATGCTTCTTTACTGAAATCGGATTGGAGACCCACTTCGGGTATTGGGCCTCCCTGATGAAGTCATTCTTAATCAACTTCTATATTTCTTCCTTAGGGCCTTAGATCGTTTAAGGTTGATGGATCTCCTTTCCGTCTATATGGGGCAGCTTTAAGATCAATTTTCTGGTGGTGACAGCTGATCTTGGGGTCAATGCCTATCACATCCTTGTGCCTCCAAGCAAAGACCTCCCGATTTTCATATAGAAAGTTCTTGAGCCTTTCTTTAATTTCTAGCATTAAGCCCCTTCCTACTTATAGTAACTTGTCAGGATCCACGTGGTCTATTAGGAAGCTCTCCAGTTCCTCCATTGGAGCAGTTTGGGACTCAGTTTCAATGATGCAAGGGTTGTTCTCGTCAGGATAATGTACTTCCTCGAGAGCGTCACCATTTTCGTAATAGCTATTATCACGTTGACATCCATAGGTTCCGCCTTTATAAAGAAATTTAGTTAGCATTCTCGGGCTCCCCTTTGGTGGCCTCTTATCGTTGCCACTCCATGATCGATGGGAAATTTCATGCACAAGTGGTGGATGTAGGTAACAGCTCCCAAATATTTAAACGCAGGTCTTCCTAATATTCCGTGGTAGGCTAACCTGCTGTCAACTATCAAAAATTCTATAAAGTTTAAAGTCGATTGGAGAGGCTCCCCCATTTCCACCGCAAGTGTGATTTTGTCCCTCGGAACTATATAAAGCTGTACAGAGGGATGGCAATGGGGGTTAGTTCATGATCCAAAATCATTTTGTCAAAATTAGTTCCAAAAAGGATGTTGACGGAGCTGCCATTGTCCACTAGCATCTGTTTCAGCGCATTTCGGGCTACTACGGCCCTTACCACTAAGGCATCACAATAAGGGAAATGGACTCCCTCTACATCTTCTTGAAAGTACACAATAGAAGGTGCCTGACTCCTTTGGGAACTACTGTTCACTATAAAGCTGGTTAACCGGGGGCCCTTAGCCTCTCTGGCATAATTCCTTTAGGAATTCCTTATTTCTCCACCAACATAAGGCCTCCAAAGATTGTGTCAATTTTGTGGATGGGGACGTTCTCTACCCGAGATTGACGACCTCTTCGTTGTTGTCCGTCTCTTGATCTTTCTTCTTTATGTTCCCTTATCCATCGGGGAAAAATATCCCGATGGAGGAAAGTGGCTTCGTCACGCCTAGGTGGGGGCTATTTCTCTTATGTGAATTATTTCGTCGATCATTTCGAGGACTTGCCTGTTTGGGTGGTGGGAAATGTCTTTGCAATTTGCCGTGTCATGGTTGTAAGAATGATGATACGTGCAGTATTTGGGGAGGGGGGAGAGCCTACCACTGGGTCCCAGACCTCATCCTCGACCTCTTCGAAGGGCCTTCTATGTTGGTTCAGTTTGTTGAGTATTGATTTCGGGTGCAACATTTTCGTAGGCCAACATGGGCACCGCATTTAAGGTGGCTGTGGAAAGTGCCTGCCCCGAGTTGGGAGTGAAGTCATTGCTAGTCTGGTTCTATTGATGGTCCATCAGATGAGAGGTGAGACTTCTCCTATGTTGTCTTTGCTAAGGTTGAAGGCCTTGACTAGACTAATTTCTGTGGTCAATCAATTCTTTGTTGATGATCTCTCGCCTCATCATTTCTAGCAACGCATCATAGGTAGTCGGGTCCAGATTTTGAACATCTCTCCAGAATAAGGTGTTCATGTTTAGGCCTCATCGCAATGCTGATAGGGCCTCTCGATCAGTAACCTGAACACAGTATGTCATTTCATCGATAAAACGGGACAGAAAACTCTTCAAAGTTTCCCCAGGCTGCTGTCTCATGTCTTGGAGACACTGAATGGGGGCCTCTCATTCCTTGCTAATAGCGAATCTTTTCATGAAGGTATTCTTGAATTCTGGCCAACTTTGAATGCTCCCAGGTGGTAGCCCACTATACTAAATTTCAGTCGCTCCACTGAGAGTCAAATGGAAAGCCCTCTTTCGTCATACTTCGGAATTTTGGGCATCACATAGTGGCTTGGCACCTGGGCGTTTCTCAATTCCCTTGAGAGTGGTAGATTCTCATCGTCATCATCCAAGTCACAAGATCGCTCGGGTCCATCTGAATCATAATTTTCATCAGCCTCATACTTAGGTGGTGGAGTTGAAGGACATGTGTGATCCCTAGCCTCATCGTCCCTCCTTTGATGTCTATTTCTGGGCAGGGCAACACGGGGAGCATATTCTTGTCTTTTCTCCGGTTGCCAGTCTCAGGAGGTGGGGGTCGAGGCCTGTTCCTAGGCCCTATAATTTCATGCTGTTGAGCCTGCCTAGGTCTCGGATCTGTAGGGCTGAGTCGGTCAAATACACTGGCAGACCTTCGCATCCTAGCTTCAGGTTTATATTCTGGAGGGAAATTATCCTCCATATTGAGTGGGACCTCGGTGGGTCGGCCAGATACGTAATTGGAGGAATTGTCAACCTCTACTTCTCTTTCTAGATGGCTGATCTCCCTGACGCGGTTAGGGAGATGTGCTCTCTAACTATGTACCTTATCTTCACGTTGGTATTGCCCCTGAGGTGCGTAGGGAGGTATTGGATAGCCTCTTTGGCTGTGCATTTGTCTCAATCGTTCCTGCATTACCAGATTTTAGTTGGTAATGCTCCTCATGTTAGCAGCCATGGTAGATATTTTCCTGGTGAGTTGGGCCGCCATCCTCATCCCACCTCGTCTATAACGATGGTGAGGTCGACGCCAACCCGTTGGGGTGGCTGTGACGGGAATTTTGTCATCACTTTTCCTCACATTCCTGGGAGGGGTGTCTCCATCTGAACTCATCTCTTTTCAAGTTCGCAACTAAATCATTTTCCAACTTTGGAGGGTTCCTCTTGTTCCTTTTTCAAGAACAAATTATTTTTCAAGGGGGATTACCTTAATCTATTTTCTTGGAAAGCTTTTTCCACGGGGTTTCTCGCGGTTATAATGTGGTTTTCCATAGATGGCGCTAATCTGTTGACCTTAAAATATGTTGCCAATAGATATCGGACCCATTCGTGCACGCGCAAGCTAAATCCAACACGTAAAGGTCGATCAATGGTCCAGATCACTCTGAAATTGGATGTGGGAGAAGCTCAACGACACGAGAAGTTTCTGTACGGGGTTCCGACGAGATGTCCGGAATACAATTGTATAATAATAACCAATCGCTATAAACTCAGATTAAAGATTGTAAAATAGGTTGCTCCAAGTATCTGAAATCGCATTAGTCTTCAATTGTTACATAGTGGGGGGTATTTATAGTGTTACAAATGAATGATGACCTTTAGATGATATTACACGTGACCTCATCTCCCCGGTCGGGGTATCAAATCCTAGATTCATTAAGCATTTAATGCTCTTACATTTTATTGACAAGACAAGATACAAATACAATTTTTACATAAGTCACATCTATTATATTCTATAATAAATTCAAGATCTCTGCACGTGGGCCGCCACTAGTTAGGTTGAGCCTCGGACCAGACCACTTCGGTATGCCCACCTCGGTTTAGTAAAGGGCCTCGAAAATCACAACATAAGCCTCATCCCTATAGACGACGGTTCGGTAGACGTGGGTCCTATAGCTTCCCTAGGTCAGCCACGTGACAAATGCTAGTATCAAGTCGTAACAAATATTATCTTCAACACTTCCTTATTCTATCTTCTTCCCTTTTTTAGTTATTTTTGTTAAAAATATGACAATGGACCACAATACCCTTAAACATGAGGCCATGTGCAAATAATGTGACATCTAAAGTAAAACAAACGTTTTCCATCTATTTGAACCGACTTGCACCCAAAAAAATGAAAGATTGGTGATCTCAATGCCAAAATAAAATGAACGTGGATCCCAAACGCAAAAAGTGGTATAGTTTGGGGACTGTGGTGCAGATTTCCCTAAATAAAAAGAAGTAGAAAAATTGGTAGATTTACTATTCAGTGTGTTTTAGGCTCTGGAAGCTTGCACGAGTAATAATTCATCACCCATGTGGTCATACTCAGTGAATTATGTGTATATAGGCAATCTTTGTCCATTATCTGGTTGTATCTCCCTTGAGGGTTTCTTCCTTGGTGCAATGTTGTGGTTGTAAATATTACTGCTTGCTTCGCTATGATCACTTTATCATACTTGTTACCAAAATTAGGTCTGGACATAGTCTGATTTGCTTCAGTTCTAAGGAGAACTGAATCGAACCAAACCCGAATTTTCGGATATTAAGTAAGTGGAACCGTTGGAGTCCAAATTTAATTATGGAATCGTTTGGGTTTGGTTCAGTTCTCGGTTTCCGTACAATAAATAATTTTTTAAATATTTATAATAATGCTACATTAATTCAACTAATAACATGTTCAATTTCATCTCTTACAAAATAACGTAGTCCAATCATTTGATATCTTTTGCGCCTCTATTTGTTGAGTTTTTTCATAGATTTCGTTGTTAAAATCATAAAAGAAAGATAACGAGCTCATGAAAGTAAAGAGAGGCTTTCAATTAAATTTCTCCAGAACGACAAAAACGACACTACAGTAAAATACATATTTGGGTAAAATTTAGGCCAATTTGATTAATTGGACTAGACTTGGAAATTAGAAATAGGAAAATCATATTTTGGGTTTAAACTAAATTAATTAGTGACCAAGAGCCGAACTCGTCGGTTCTCGATTCAAATGCCCGTTCGGGTATTTCACCTAAGAACCGTTCGGCTCGATTCAATTTTGTTCGGGTCCGGTTCGGTCAGTTCGATTTGGAAGTTTTGTCCAGCCTTAACCAAAATTAACTATAGCGCAGGTTTAGGGTCTATGGAGAACTAAAGTTCAAAACATGGCTGAGTTGTGCAAGGTGGCTAAAGAACTCAAGGATCAGTTGCTAACATTCCAAATCTGCCACGTTGAAAGAGTACGTCAAAAACGTTCCATTTATTATTTAATTCTTGCAGTTCTTTATTATATGAAGAGATTGCAAAGAAGGTTCGGATTCTTATATTTTTAGTGCTTATTTCGTACAACATAGTTATGCTAGAATATTTTTGGATTTGTGCACATGCATTTAACTCGCTGTTCTTGCTTGATATACACTTATTAACATTTCAGGTTGGCTTTTCTTTGCATGATTCCAAAATAGAATCTCTATCTGAATTAAGCACGTTTGTTTGTTCGATAAATATGTACACAGTGTTGGGAATTTACTTAATTGTGCGCAGCGAAAAATAAGCAATTTTTAATTTCCACCAAGGATCTACAATGTATTTAGATAGAAATTGTGATAGAAATTATACCTTTGATGAATTCTGCAAACTCCTATACTGATTCTCGAATTCCAATTATCACGACCTGCAATCCAAGCTGTCCAATTGTCCAGCCTCCAATGGTGATCCACACAGA
>CAIGRN010063885.1:0-10754 GCA_903798345.1 Fraxinus anomala
AATCATATATTAATTAAATTTTATTGATGAAATAATTAATTAAATATATATTTTATTAATTAAATATATTAAGATCACAATTAAATATTATTCAGTCACAAATTATCAAATTATTTGGTCATAAATCATTTCTTGATCACGAATCAAAATTTTATAGGTTACAAATTATTTTATGATCACAAATTAAAAATTTTATAAGTCATAATTTATTCATTGATCGCAACAAATTTTATAAGTCACGACTCAAATATTTATATCACGTATTATTTATTGGTCACACGTTATCGGTTATAAATCACAAATTTTATAAATCAACTTATATCACATACACAAATTATCAAACTAACTGGTCACAAGTTGTTTATGGTTCACAAAATAATAAATTTGTAAGTCATGACCACATTTTTTAGGTCATGTATTATTTATTGATTACAAATTAATCAATTCATTGATCAAAATCAATCAAATAATTGGTCACAAACACCTCTCACCCTATAACATCCCTAACCACCGCCATGATCACCACCACCACAATACCGCCATGACTACACCACCACCGTCGTCGACACCACCACCACCACTAACACAACAACACCACTACCAGCAGCACTGTAAATGCTGTTGAGGCACTCAAATCAGCGCCACTTCTATTTTCAGATCGACCACCCTCAACACCACGGCAATCGTCGCTATTAACACTGCACAATGGCATGAAGATCAACGCCTCATAGTGGAGCTGTGAATGTTGCTACGGCACTTAGATCAATGCGTTAGATCTAAAAGCGCCGCTTCTATTTTTTAAATCGACGATGCGCTATGCTGCTTCGCAGCGGTAGTGTCTCACTAAAAAGGCGTACTGTCTGGAATCAATGCTATAAAAACAACATCTCGAACAGCAGTGCCTAGAACCATCTGGAACCACTGCGAACGACAATGCAACGATGCTACTACAGTGCTCATCGCTGTTGTGAAAATCGGGAGAGAGAGAAAAAGAGTGTCGCCAATAAAGACAAGGTAGAGAGAAGATGATATATCATCATTGTTGTGATGATGCTGCCAATGATGTTGAAGTTGATTCAAAATAATATGTGTTTGATTTAGTCAAAGAAGTCTGTGTTAGTGTCAGTCTTTTACTCCTTAAATTTCTATTTCAGTTAGTAATGGTTAGTAGCAATAAATTCTGATTGTTTGTTGAGAGTTTTTAGCTTTTTTAGTTTATTGTAAGGCTATAAAAAGGTACCATCAGTTCTCGAATAAGATGTGAAAAATCACTTGATCTTTTCTGCAGATTCTATTTTTTGTTCTTATTTTCAGAATTCCCAACAATTCTGGTATCAGGGCAAAGTTCCTTCATAACTGGGCATAAAAGTGATGGCAACTAACGGCAATGCAGTAAGTGTTTCGTAACCAGCGATTCCCATCTTCAAAGGAGAGTGCTATGAATTCTGGAGCATCAAGATGAGGACTTTATTCAAGTCTCAAGATTTATGGAACTTAGTTGAGAATGGATACTCTGATCCAGATGATGAACCTAGACTGAAAGAGAACAAGAAAAAAGACTCCAAAGCATTATTCTTCATTCAGCAAGCAGTCCATAAGTTGATTTTCTCAAAAATTGAAGTAGCGGTCATACCCAAATAAGCCTAGACGACTCTGCAAACAGTATTTCAAGGCACCTCGAAGGTAATCACAATAAAACTTAAATCTCTTCGTCATGAGTTTGAAACTTTACAAATGCATAAGGGTGAATCAGTGCAAGATTTCTTGTCTCGAGTAGCTGTCATTGCTAAACAAATGAGGTCCTATGGAGAGGAAATTTCAGATCAAATATTATTGCAAAGGTGTTGAGGAGTTTAACACCAAAGTTTGATCATGTAGTTTCAGCTATTGAAGAATCCAAAGACTTAGCTATATACTCATTTGATGAAATGATGGGGTCTTTGCAATCCCATGAGGCAAGGCTTAGCAGATCAGAGGAGAAGAATGAAGAGAAAGCTTTCCTTGTGAAGGGAGAGATGCACAGCCAGAAAAATGACCAAAGAGAGGCAGCTAGTAGAGGACGTAGTAGAGAAAGATCACGTGGCAGAGGTGGTCACAGCATTGGACAAGGATATAATCGATTTGAACAAAGGCAGCAAAATGAAAGGAAACAAGGCAACAAAAGTGGTATTCAGTGTTACTATTGCAAAAAATTCGGGCATGTAAAGGCTGATTGTTGGCAACTAGAAAAGCAAGCAAGTTATGTTGAGCATAAGGAGGAAAAAGAAGTCAAGTATTTCATAGCTCATGAGAAAGATGCAACCGCCCACAACAACATTTGGTTCTTAGACAGTGGATGCTCTAATCACATGACTGGTGCAAAGTCATTATTCAAAGAACTTGATGAAGCATTCAAATCAGAAGTGACACTTGGAGATGACAATCAAGTGCAAGTATAAGGCAAAGGCACTGTGGCTATAAAAAATAGTTACGGTAATGTAAATCTCTTACACAATGTTTACTTTATTCCTAGCTTGTCATAAAATTTATTGAGTGTTGGGCAACTCTTGGGTAGTAGGTATTCAATTTTGTTTGATGATGATTCATGTGTGATTAGAGATTTAAAAAAATAAAATCAGATTGTTGTAGAAGTTAAAATGGCAGCAAATAAGTTGTTTCCATTTGAAGTTTCTAAAGTGGAAAACAATACGCTGGTAGACAATGCTATGATTGTTAAAGAAAATAGCAAGTCTAAACTATGGCACTTGAGGTATGGGCACTTGAATTTAAAGGGGTTGAAATTGTTGAGTGAAAAAGAAATGGTACATGGGTTGTTTAGGATTGAATCACTTGAGTTATGTGAGGGGTGCATATATGGAAAGCAAAACAAACTTCCATTTCCTTCCGGCAAGTCTTGGAGGGCACTGATTTGTGTGGTCCAATGAAGACTGAATCTTTTGGTGGTAGTCGATATTTTTTGCTCTTTACTGATGATTATAGCCGTATGAGTTGGGTATAATTTCAGCAACTCAAGTCCGAGACATTTGACAACTTCAAGAAGTTCAAGGCCTACGTTGAGAAGCAAAGTGGAACATCAATAAAAACGATTCGAACTGACAGAGGTGGCGAGTTTTTATCTGACCAATTTTCTTTGTTTTGTAAAGAAAATGGTATTCATAGGGAATTGACAGCGCCTTACACACCTTAGCAAAATGGTGTTGTTGTGCGTAAGAACCGCAGCGTTGTAGAAATGGCAAGGAGCATGATGAAAGCCAAAGGCCTTCCAAATGATTTTGGGCTGAAGGAGTAGCCACGACTGTTTATCTTCTAAATTTATCACCAACAAGAGCAGTTTCAAATCAGATTCCTTATGAAGTATAGAATGGTGTCAAGCCTTGGGTAAGCCATTTACGTATTTTTGGTTGTATTTCTTATGCTTTGGTCAGTTCTGATATTCGTAGCAAATGCATATTTATTGGCTATTGTTCACAATCCAAAGCATATAGACTATATAACCAAGTGAATGGCAAAGTAGTTATTAGCAGGAATGTGATTTTTGATGAAGAAGCAAGTTGGAATTGGCACAACAATGAAGATGCAGCAGAAACTCAAATTTTATCGAATTTTGAAGAAGCAAATGGAGTTGATAACGATATTGAAGCAGCCTCATCTGATTCCTTTGAGTTGTCAACACCAACAAACAGCCCATAAAGGCGTTCCAACAGCTCATCTACTTCAGAAAGTTCATTTAAAGAATCTCCTCCAAGAAAGTTCAGATCTTTGAGGGAAATATATGCAAACACTCAAGCCTTGTTTGTTGCTGAGCCAACTTGTTTCAATGAAGCAACTAAGAAAGAGAAGTGGGTTAAAGCAATGAAGAAAGAGTTAATTGCAATCAACAAAAATGAGACATGGGAGCTGGTGGACTTACATGAAGGAAAGAATGCAATCGGGTTGAAGTGGGTGTTTAAAACTAAGCATCATGCAGATGGAAGTATTGAAAGGCATAAGGCAAGATTGGTCGTAAAGGGATATGCACAAACATATGATGCGGACTATGAAGATACTTTCTCTCCAGTTGCAAGATTTGAAACTGTAAGAATTNTGGAGAGCTCTTAGAGGAAGTGTATTTCACTCAACTTGAAGGGTTTGTTGTTTGTGGGAGGGAACACAAAGTTTACAGGTTAAAAAAGTTACTCTATGGGTTAAAGCAAGCCCCAAAGGCATGATACAGTGAGATAGATACCCATTTTCGCTCAAATGGATTTGTAAGAAGTAAGAGTGAGCCTACTCTTTACTTGAAGAGGCAAGGTACTGGTTTTCTTATACTTTGCCTTTATGTTGATGACATAATTTATATGAGTACATCTAGTACTTTAATTGAAGATTTTAAGGTTGGAATGATGAAGAAGTTTGAGATGACAGATTTAGGTGTATTGCATTACTTTCTTGGTCTTGAAGTGTTACAGAGGAAGATCGTATCTTTGTTTCTCAAATGAAATATGCTACTGACCTACTCAAAAGGTTTAATATGCTGAATTGTAATGGAGTAATTATACCCATGAACTTGAATGAAAAGTTCCAGGTTGAAGATGGTACTGACAGTGCAGATGCCAAGTATTTCAGAAGCTTGATAGGAGGATTAATTTATTTAACTCACAGACGACCTGATATTTCATTTTCAGTTAGTGTTGTTTCCCGGTTTATGCAAAATCCTACAAAGCATCATCTAGGAGCAGCAAAGAGAATCATGCGATATGTGGTTGGAATAGTTGATTATGGCCTTTGGTATATTGCAAATTCAGATTTTTGTTTGTTGGGTTATTCAGACAGTGATTGGGCAGGTTCTATGGAGGATAGGAAGAGCACTTCAGGTAGCATTTTTCATCTTGGGTCTGGAGCTATCACCTGGAGTTCTAAGAAGTAAGCAACCACAGCATTATCACCATCTGAAGCTGAATATGCTGATGTAACTTCAGCAGCATGTCAAGATGTGTGGCTCAGACGTTTACTTGTTGATTTTGGCCATGAGCAGAAAAGTGCAACTGAGATATTAGTTGACAACAAAGTAGCTATACGAGTGAGAATCCAGCATTCCATGCTAGAACAATGCATATTGACATTCGAATCCACTTCATTCACGAGTTGGTAGCTGGTGGTCAGATTAATTAAAAGTATTGCAGTACCAATGAACAAGTTGCAGACATCTTTACAAAGTCACTTCCTCGAGATAAACATGTCTATTTCAGAACAAGACTTGTAGTGTGCAATTTTGAATCAAGGGGGAGTGTTGAAGTTGATTCAAAATAACATGTGTTTGATTTAGTCAAAGAAGTCTGTGTTAGTGTCAATCTTTTACTCCTTAAATTTATGTTTCAGTTAGTAATGGTTAGTGGCAATAAAATCTGATTGTTTGTTGAGAGTTTTTAGCTTTTTCAGTTTATTGTAAGCCTATAAAAAGGCACCATCAGTTCTCGAATAAGATGTGGAAAATCACTTGACCTTTTCTGCAGATTCTGTTTTTTGTTCATATTTTCAGAATTCCCAACAAATAAAGAGCGAGTGACGCCACCTCAGCGTCGATGATGCTATTGTTTTGTTCTCTCAATGGTGATAAAGAGAGAGAAGAGAAGAGTCGTCGGAATGAATCATCATGAAGAGTCATTGAAGTGAATCATCTTGGAAGTGGCTGTGCAAGGAGGTGAAGTAAGAGTGAATACTGAATAGTTTTTGAAACTGTAAATTAGGCTTTGTGGTTGTGGGAGTTGAGGTGGGATGGGATGGGTAGGATAGGGTATGATATGGTATGGTAGAGTAGAGGTGGTAAATTAATTTAATTAAATAATATTATCATATATTTGAATTATAATCTGATTTTTGAAAGAAAAACTTTTAACTCTTAATTATAAATTGAGATATTGAAAACACTTAGTTCATGTAATTTCCACTTTTATGAATTTGCCTTGATGTATTTAATTAACACCTTTTATTACTCTATGAAAATCTAAGGTATTCCATATAGACTTTTCAAAAATTCTTAAAATCTCGGGTATTAAATCAAAACTTATTAAAAGTCTATATAAGTCATGGGTATTCAAATTAGTAATGACATTTATAAAATCCTCCATGTACTAACTTTTAAACAAAAGGTATCATAATTTGTCTTTTTAATAGTTTCATTACATTATTCTCTTATTATTACCATTTTGCCCTTTTTATATTTGGATAAAATTAACCTTTTGGTAAATGGACGGTTTCCATCTATTTGAACCTCTGTTAATAATTTTTCAAAGGTTTATGACCTTCAATAATACAAATTGAAAGTAATGGTAAAGTCTACAAAACAAGTATATGGTTAGGGATTATTGCTGTAATTTTTCCTAAGTTATATAAGCATATAATTTTATATACATTTTTTTTAAAAAAAAAAATGATAGGGTCAAACTAAATCTGTAAAAAAATAACTATATTGAAAATCTATATAAGTTCATGAAAGACTTTCATTGATTTTGTAAAAGTGTAAAATGTCAACAAAAATTCATTAAACTCTACAAAAATTCTATAAAAAATTTTAAAAATCCAAATTAAATCACAATAATATCTAACATATGTAATTTCTCATCAATTAGTAAGCAAAAACTATATATCCTTCGTCTGTATATATAAATAATATTCTAATACTAAAATATAACGGCCTCCATCATGCACAAGGGCAGATAAACATGTGTTTGAACATCGTCACCTTTCGATAAAAAAGGATCTTATTTATCTTTACAGTATTTAAGCGCAGTGTGTACGCATCGGATTCCTCTAAATAAAGCCTCCAACTCACCGCGTTAAATTAATAGCCAGAAAATATGCCATACGTTACATTTAACTGCCTACAAATACCCCTTCCCTTGGCGTGTGTCCTACACACTTCTCCATATATTTCAAACTCACAATAATCCCACAAGAAATCAACCAAAACAACCCACAAAATCTAGTTAATTAAACTTCCTTGATTTTTTTTATTATGGAAAAAATCAAACAAAGCAACCCACAAAATTCCCAGATTGAAATCGACCAAATTGTGTCAAAAAATGATGATATTGAAGGGAATAATATTGTGCCAGAAATTGAGGTGGTTGAAGTTTATGATTATTCAAAGAGAGCACAGTGGCTTAGAGCTGCAGTTTTAGGTGCAAACGATGGGCTGCTATCGACGTCGGCGTTGATGGTGGGTGTTGGGGCGGTCCGGCAGGATGTTAAAACAATGGTCGTTGCCGGATTAGCTGGTTTGGTGGCGGGGGCTTGTAGCATGGCCATTGGAGAGTTTGTTTCAGTTTACTCGCAGTATGACATAGAGGTGGCTCAAATGAATAGAGAAAGTAGGGTAGAGAAAAGTGAGTTGGAGGCCAAGAAAAAGAAGTTGCCAAACCCTTTACAGGCGGCAGCCGCCTCGGCCACTGCTTTCACGGTAGGGGGATTGGTGCCTTTGGTGGCGGCCGCTTTCATAAAGAACTACCTAGTCAGGGTGGGAATGGTGGTTGCCGCCGTGAGTTTGGCACTAGTTGGTTTTGGAGGGTTGAGTGCATTTCTTGGGAGGGCTCCACTGGTGAAATCTTCCTTGAGGGTTTTGATTGGAGGGTGGTTGGCCATGGGAATCACTTTTGGTCTAACCAAGTTAATTGGTTTAACTGGTCTTAATTCATGAACTCCTCACTCCACTGTCGATTTCGTGAACTGAGTCAGTGAACAGATCTGAACGAGGCAGTTTTCCATTATTGGCCTTAGTTGAAGAACCATATTTTCTTATAGATTAAGGAATAACTTTTTTCCTGCAATGTAATCTAATGCTGTTTTATAGTTCCACAAAATGCAAAAGGTCTTAATGCTATATATTCCAAAGTTTCGTTTTTTACTCATCTTTTCCTTTTTTACTTTATGCCAATCCACTCCACAGCCCAAAAAAGGAAAAAAAGAAGAGAAGGAAGATACAAATACTATAATTTGAATTTCATTAAGATAATAAAGGCTTTTAACCATTTACATTGCTGTAGCTCTCTCTCTCTCTTTTCTTTCTTTTTTTAGTAGTGTAAGGATCGAAAATAGCATAAAGCTAGATAATATTTTCGACGTGCACGTTGAAGATTTTGATTGACGATTAGAATTTTGAAAGGATAATAATGTTGACACTTTAATTTTTTATTATTACACCTTATTTTAATTACACTTTAATTTGAAAATGAATTTTAAAGAATAGGTTCAAACATGTATTTTCAAGTAAACATTATAGATACTTCTAAATAACAGTTTATTGAAAACAATTTTGCACACAGAATGTATTAATGTACATCAAATAGGAGCAACATGATGAGAACGAGTAATTAGCACTAATGATCAAGAACAGTAAACACTTACTGTCTTAACATATATGATAATCATAGTCTTTTAAATAGAAATGTTAAACCACCTCATAATCGATCCATCGCGACTTATCATGTAAATGATTTACTTGAAAATTGAATTTATTTATTTACTTTTTCGGAAAAAAAAAACTGTCATGTATATTTTTTATTCATACTGGATGACAAAATTTAATCCTGCTAATAATTTACGTTAAAATATTGAATCACTCCCTTTGAGAAGCTTGACAATGCAATTTTATTTAAAATTTTGGCATTGAATCTATAGATTTCAACACAGCAAATGATAAACAAACTTTAATTACAATCGAGCCACTTGTGACACAAGTATGAGATTAAATGTCAAGTAAATAATCATATTTTATATATTTTTAATCAAGGTCGTGTGGCATCAAGGCTGAAAGCCACATATTTTATTCAGTTTAAAAACCCTGTCATATTCAAATGTCGTAATTACCTGATAAAGTTTAAGGTAAGATGTTTATATCCCCAGATTAGTATTGTAAATATTTAAATGTTTGTTATTCAATTCAATTTTGTTTTAATTTGATTACTAATTTTTATTTTTATTTCAAATTTGACCGTTCTGTTTAAAACGGTTGGCAAATTAATAGATTGAATTTGCAGTTTGGCCAACTGAATTCAAGACGACAATATTTGTAACAATATGCCACCATGGAATCCTCACCCTTTTAGAAAAAAGTTGTGTATTTGCACTCGTGTAAATCACGATAACTTATTTTTTGGAGCTACTGCTAGGAGATTTAATCCAAATCGAAGTTAACAATTAATTTTAATCACATATTTCACAAGATCCATAACTTTTCAACCACATATTTAGCCCTTGTCGGTAGAGGTGGGCATTTTTTTCTCGAAACCAGTGGAATGGAACGGGATAGAACCGGCATGTTCAATTTCCATTGCTTTAATGGATCGATTTTGAGACCATGGATTTAGAATCGATCGGTTCCTGTAAGGTTCTTGGTATTGCTTTAAGAATTAACAGTGAATTCAATGTTCCTTAGTTTCTCATTTTGTTGGTATATAACACAAATATGCATCAGATATTTGATCATTAAATCCTAAAATTATCTCACACCAAAATTTCACTTTTCATACTTCTTCATAAAACTTAATGGGTAATCAACATTTAAATCTAAATAATTCTATAAAAATTTTACAAAAATTCATAAATTTAATGCAACCCCAATAGGAAAAAGTTTATTTTTAGTTCAATCTTTTGTAAAAAATCAAATTTCTCGTTGTTTTCAAAGTAATCGATCATTATAATCAAAATATTTTCCTTGAAGATTGTTGAAGATTCTGATTATAAACACTACATACAATTTTTTTTAATATACATTGTTGTATGAATTTTATTAATAAATAATTTTTGATTTTGTTTAATCCTTTTTATACCCTTATTAATTGATTTTGAGCTTTGAAATGTATTTTTATTTGTTGTCTTATTTCGTCATCGTTTGTCCTCGCTTATAATAAAACCTTTTAATAATCATACTCATTTTTCAATCACATTTACACAATAAAATATTTTTCACGTAAAATCAAATTTGTTCTTATTTTTAACCACGCATTTTTTTAAAAAAAAATCATTATTCAAAACTCTTTTTTTTCCTAAATGATTGCCATCAAACGGGGTTTAATTAATTTATATATTATTAGATTACAAGAATGATGTTAACTTCATTTTATCTATTTTTAATTTGACAAGTAGTTTAATACTATATTTTTAAAAAAAATTTAATATAAAGAATCCGACCGGACCGGATATAACCAAATCAGTTGGTTCGGTTCCAATTCAGTTCTATAGTTAAATATGGAACCAATGGCTCCATTTCTAAAATTTTCATTGGTATTGAGTTCGATTTGATTTCCTTTGGAACTGGATTGAATCAGACTGCACCCACTCCTACTTGTCGGGTGCCATTGTTAGGAGTAGAATTTATTTTCCTACCAAATCATATGGCCCACCATTTAGGCAAGGGAGTTAATTTTCGTATTTTGTTATCTTTGTGAGTTCCATTTATACCGTCATTTTTTGGCAAGTTCTGTGAGCAATTTTTATTTTTATTTTTTGAGAGAAGGGGCGAAATAGGTAAAGTGAAATGAAAAGAATAAATTATATAGTAAAACATCATATTTTTTGTAAGATAAAATGAATAAAGAAGTAACTTTTTGAAAGAGCAATTTTTCCTACTTAGGACACAAAAATGGAAAACAAATAAGTTCTTAATTAGCTTTTGGAGGGTGGGAGCGGCGGTTGCCGCCTTGAGTTTGGCACTAGTTGGGTTTGGAGGGTTCAGTGCATTTCTTGGGAGGGTACCACTGGTGAAATCTTCCTTGAGG
>CAIGRN010063894.1:0-10438 GCA_903798345.1 Fraxinus anomala
GTAGACTGAGGAGCTTCGAAGTGGTTTCTGAAAAATTATGTACAATTTGTCTAACTTGGAATCAGTAGAAAAGTTTGACTTCCGACACGATTGGGGTGCTAGAATCATCCTTCTTACATATTCAACATTACCCTATTACGCATTTGGTGGGGTTGGTCCCATAAGAATGACCAGAGATGAAGGCTTTGCTAAAAAACTACTTGAGTTTATATTTCTTCTTTCGCCGAATTGGTTAATCCTAGTTAATTTAAAACCCTTTTGCACTCACTTATAGGTTTCTCAATTGAATTCCAAAGTCGGGATTCCATTGGTGTGTTACATCACTTACCACCTAAAGTGTGACTATCTCATGGATGAAATTGATACATGATAGATGTTATTCTGCTTTCCTTGTCTGCCTTCTGGTGAATGTGAAGTAAAAAATAAAATTTTTCCTCAAATGTCTATTGCATAATTTAACATTTTAAAATATTTGGATGTTTATAGTTTCCTAGTCTAATAAATGTGTACGTCTCATTGCATGTGAAGCAAAAGGGAAAAATAGTCTTGAACTTTAAATGCATTCTTGGGGCTTCAGAAATAATCATATCTCTTTGTCGAGGATTAGATCGTTGGAAAAGAACAAGCCAGTAGGTCTCTTTTTACCATAAGTCATGGCAAACCTCTTTGGTCAAAAATGTTATTCTGATATGGAATTGACTAATTCTGTAGTAGGGTCAATTTTGTCTCTGTTTTATTAGGCAAGGTAATGTCTAATTGAATTAATATTATTGACAAAAGTTTCTGCCCTTGAAGTCTTTATTTATTTATTTTTAATGTTTTTATTATTTTGTATTAAGGACGTTCTTTGAGGCAGATCCCACAAATTGACCCTAATTGACTGTTCTTTGGACAGACAAGGAAAAGTATATTTTCATATCGTAATTTATGTTGTCACTATATGTTGAAGCTCCATATTCGAGCTCTTTGGAATAACGATATTCTCACCTTTAAGACACAGACACAATCCCATTAGAATTTGGGTGTGACCAGAATTCTTTGTTAAAGATAATTGAGAATTCTAATTAAAGTGCACATTAAGAAGAATTCTATTTGGAATGCTATCGTGAAATCCTATTTAAGTTTACCTGGCGAATTTTAATTGAAATTCTACTTGGAAGTCCACTGAGAATAACAATTTGTGTTGGACTTGAAGAAAACATTGGGATGAAGAATATCAAGATTTTGGAGTAAAGGACTCGAAAGTGGGCACCATGGCGCCAAGGCGATTTTCGCCCCTTTGAACAACAGCCATGAAGATCTCATAAAAATTGAACATTTGCACTTAGAAGATATAAAACAGTTTTTTGTAGCAGTCCAAGGGGTTAGTTTACTTTTGGGCATGCTTCGTTTGCTTTGTGGTTCCACGGCACCAAGGCACCACCCGTCTGTTTCGCCTCTTGCGTGATTATTTCTCCTCTACATCATTTTGGACTTCGTTTCTTGTATTCTACTTCAACTATAAGGGTTTGGAAGTCCCCATTTTGTTTCCTATATATAGTTAACTCTTCATTATGATTCAATAAGAAGTTAGAAANTTTAGTTTCGTCTCCTATTCCATTTTTAATGTTGTTTCTTGCATTCTACTTCTACTACATCTCTACTATTAGGGTTCGAACATTTCATATTTGTTCCGTATATATAGTTAACTCTTCATTATGATTCAATAAGAAGTTAGAAACATTATAAATACATAATTTTTGTATTCTTTCTCCATATTATAATAATATTTTCATTCTCTGCAAATTATTTTATTCTTGTGTTCTTGTGATCAATTACTTTATATTGTGGTTTAATCTCTTCTTTTCTCCAACAAAGTGATATTGGATTAATCCGGTATTATCTGTGTTTTTCACAACAAACTGGTATCAGAGTATTTTAGTTCATAACAATCCCAAAGAGTTGAAAGAAAAATAAAGTTTGGTAGATGAGCTCTGAAAACCATCAGTCATTTTTTTGGCTTGTCCAATGTTCTCATACGTGTTGAACTAGTGTTTAAAATGTGCTGATACTGAAGAAAAGGGGACAGAAATTGCCTGGTTGTTGAGGAACATTTATGCTTTTCCTTAGAACTTGAAAGAGGCTGTTTATGCATTTTTCTTCCATAACATTGCATCATGTGAAGAAACTGTTTCGTGTTGCAGGAATCGTGCTGCTGAAAAACTTTATGAATATAAAGACTATGAAGTAATTGGACAAAGAGTTACTGAAATACTTGTTGACGAAGAATACCTTTCATCTGCCTATAAAATCTCGGAAAGATTGCGGAATGGACAATGTTGGTCAGGTCAGTTCCCTTTTAAGAAGAGGTCAGGTCAGAGATTCATGGCAATGGTGACTAAAAGCCCATTATATGAGGAGGGTGAGGTTGTTGGTATCATCACTGTATCAAGTGATGCAGCTGTATTTAATAATACAAATTTAGAAAACCTGAGAACAAATCAGGATGGTGATACTGACCAAACTAAAGTGCGTGGAATGAACTTGAAAAGGATTCAGTGGCCTCAACAGCCACAAATTGCATCAGTGCCACATATTGCATCTTCTGTTTCCAATCTGGTGCTTATTATTGTGTTTTGGTGTCTGGTTTAGCCTTGTGTTCATTTTATTTCTCCTACCTATTACACTTTTTACTGTATTTATTAGGCTGCAAAAGTTCTAATACAGAAACGAGGAGATGTCACCTGCAATGCAGATAGCGATACCGATATCAGGTTTAGGGAGGAAGCCAAAGTGGACAATCAAGATGAAAAATTTGTGAAGCCTCCAAGAGCACCAGTAAGCCTTAATATTTAGTGAACTTGCTTTAGTGGAAAGGAAGATATATAAGAAAATTTGTTGCTACAGGGAGGAAGGCCTACTTTCAGTTTGTCCACGGGGAAAAGCAGTACTGATGCAGTTAGCTCTGAGAAGGATGGAAATATATCTGAATTCATTCAGCCTTCTAAACTCGTATTTTCTCTTTCCCTATCCCTTTTTTTATTCTTGACAAAATTGGACATCAGGGATTGAAATTCTTCAGATTAGTAATTTTTTAAAATTCGTGCATGTAAAAATATAAATGTGTTGCATGGACACTTCAACTAGAATGACATGTCCGTGTCCGGCACTCCTTGAATACTTTACCATGATCATTTTTTTCTTTATTAGAAATATTATGTATTTTTAACTCGAAATTATTATTAAATAAGGATTACATACTCATATTTAAAAGATTCTAACAACAAAAATTAATAACACCTATATAAATGAAGAATTTTAAAGAATTTAATCAATTTTTTTTAAAAAAAAATTGTGTTAATCAACGTGTAGTGTTAGTGTTTTTTTGAAAAATTGCGTGTTGCGTGGCGTGTCGTGTCTTGTTGGACAAACGTGTCCATTTGGTGCATTGTAGAATATAATCAATTTAGGGAGGAACTTATGACACTGAGTGGGTGACACAATCCTCTGAACATTATAGTTTGTCTGAGATTTCCTCGTCTTCCTTTTGGGGATACAGGCAGAAAGACTTCAGCATGCAATTTTTGTTGAAATAGATGGAATCATGTTGTATAAATGGCTACTGCAGAGAATAAAATGTTTGTTGTGAATATATACAAGTAGTCCTTGGTTCAGATCATTAAGCCTAGTCTAACTATTTGGGGTTGACTAAATGATCTGTTTCCTTCATTTTGCTTCTATGGAAGATATATTCTGTGTAAATTTTTTTTTTTGTTAAACTAGAAATTTTGAAAAAATTATTTGGTGTCTCTTTCAGAAAAAGCAAGTTTCTGATATATTGTATGCATGTAGGCGGCTAAATTCTTAACAAAACTGCACATGGGGAAAACTGGGAACCTGGAGAAAGACAAGGATGGAAGCTTCCAACAAAAAAGTGATCATGATGCTTCTTCCACAAGCAAGGAGGTAGCAAGCGAGCCATATTCACCGAGAGCTTCAGAGGCAACTACATCATCCAACTATAATCTTGATGCCAACGATTATAGGGAGAATGCCCAGAAAGGAACTCTATATCCTATAAGAACAAACTTGCCTATGAATCCCTTAGGTGCTTCTGAGGGTTCCTCTGTCAGAACCTTTCCAAGAGATCAGGTTGGGGGTTCAGAAGTTCCTGGATATGCAGATCAGTTGCCAAGATCAAGTTTCCAATTGGATAGGAAAGAGTGTGAGCCAAATTTGGAAGTAGAAAATGCATCACCAAGACAATCAGATCCCCAAAAGTTTTCAAGTTCAGATGGGAGTGTGGGCAGCAGCCATGGAAGTTTATCAAGCAAAGGCAATAATGAGTTGTACGCGATGCCAGATTGTGAAATTCGCTGGGAAGATCTGTATTTGCGAGAGGAGATTGGGCAAGGTAAATTTGAATTGACTTATATCTTGAAGCATAGATGCATGCCTTCACAACATACCCATGTGTGATGTAGGTCAAATTTTGCTCAGGGAGAAGTAGACATGATGATAAAGATTAAGAATTTTTTTTGTTTTAACTCATATTTAGCAGGTTTTGGGTTCCTGAGCTCTTGCTTGACCTTAGTAGTATTTTTCCATTTTTCAGGTTCATTTGCTGTTGTGTATCGGGGAATCTGGAATGGATGTGTATGTTGTCAAATTATGAGCTCTTTTGTAATCCACTACATGTAAGGCGGATCTTGTCTAGGATGTACGAATTTTTACCTTTAATAATTTTCAGGATGTTGCTGTTAAGGTATATAGTGGGTATCAATATGGTGAGGAGACTTTATCAGACAGCAAAAAAGAGGTGTGCGATGCTCTCAGCAATATGGTGATAATTTGAAGTACTTCCTATGAAAAAAATAAATTGGTCCTAACGCTGGGCTCAATATGTAATTCAGATTCATATAATGAGAAAACTGAGACATCCAAATGTTGTGCTGTTTATGGGGGCAGTTTGTTCAGAAGAAAAACTTGCTATGGTTACAGAGTTTTTACCCAGGTATAGAGCAAGTCTTTTCTCGTGGATATTCTTTGATGATACTTTTAGTGTTTGGTGCAGTATTGGATATTAAGGAAGAAAAATGAAAAAGAAGCTAAAGTCTTGTTTATTATAATGTCTAGTCTAGTCTAGTATGACGTACCAAACATAAACTAAGAAAAATTGGACCTCCCTAACCCACCAAAAGGAACCCACTGGGAAGAAAGTAATAAAAAAGCTGCGAGTGTGAGAGAAGAATTTCTTTCTTACAAAAGATGCTAGATTTTCAAATAGTTGTCCAATTGTGCGGGATAACATATATAAAGTGTGTGGATTATTTTGTGTATAATCAGGGGAAGTCTCTTTAAAACACTTCACAAGAACAATCAGTCACTGGACATGAGACGCCGTCTGAGGATGGCTCTTGATGTGGTAGGTTTTTTGCTCAAACTCATTGGTTTACTTATTCTTCTGTGTGTTTTGTAGCTTTTAACTATCAGCAAAACATCCGTGCTCTTTCATCTTTCAAGCAGGCAAGAGGCATGAATTATTTGCATCACAGGAATCCACCTATAGTGCACAGAGACTTGAAATCTTCTAATCTTCTTGTCGACAAAAGCTGGACGGTCAAGGTATTGTTCGCAGAAATTAGTATATACATTCAATCAAGAAAGTGAAAATGTCTATTTGCATTCTTTCCAGGTTGGAGACTTTGGCTTATCAATGTTGAAGAATGCAACGTTCTTAACAACAAAATCTGGAAGAGGAACAGTTAAGATCTTTAATTTCTCTTAATTTTTTTTTAACTTATAGTATATGTGATATTGATCATTATATTTTATAAAATTATTATTAATTCTTGTGCTGGTCTGATTTCCCCTGCAGCCTCAATGGATGGCACCAGAAGTTCTTCGAAATGAAACTTTAACAGAGAAGTAATTTTGGAAACTGAACTTAGACGACTTTGCATTGGGAACACATGTTCAGAATTTTTTTGGGGCCGGGGGGTGGTGGGGGTTTAGACTCCAATGTGGATTGCAAGCCCTTCCAGTGTTATTTTAAGTTTGCCTATTGGAGTTTTGTACTTTTCAAATATGCTTATTTCTGAAGCTATTGATGAGGCGTCACATTATTATGAGGGAAAATGTATCCCAATCTTAATTCATCTTCTGTTGTAGAGCAGGTCAGACGTCTTCAGTTTTGGTGTCGTTCTATGGGAACTAATGACTGAATCCATTCCATGGAGCAACCTCAACTCATTGCAGGTACCTCCCTCTCCACTACCATGCACGTCTGCAGACCATGGTGTAGAGGATTCAATTGTACTCTGTTGACTAGTGACTGAAACATGTCTGACATCTCCCAGCTAAAGATTTGTATTTTAAACCATTTTGTTTTAAGGTTGTTGGAGTCGTTGGCTTTATGGATCGCAGACTGGACCTTCCTGAAAAACTTGATCCCCGAGTTTCCTCTATCATCTGTGATTGTTGGCAAAGGTAAGGACATACGGACTTGTTTGCTTGGGGTTAAAATTATTTTTAAAGCTACTTTACTAACCAAACCTACTTTTCTATAAAGTAAGTCTTCAGTTACTTTATAGCAAAGTAACTTTTTAGCGCGCCTAGAACAAGCTGTCTTCTACTGTTCTACTTATTATTCTTTTTATCTTGCAATCTATCTCAAACCCAACAATTTCTTTTCTTTTTTTTAAAATTTTTTTGACTGAATTCAAACTTGCCAGCAGTAATCAACAACACCGGCCATCCTTTGAAGATATTATTCACAGAATGACAGAGTTGGTACATACAGTTCCCGGAGCAACTGCCAAGCCAATCCCGACACCATAAAACTACGGTATGCTGCCAAGTGCCAATAATTACCTTCTGAAATAAGACTCCGTGTAAGTTTGGTGGTGGTGAAATGACAGTGGACAAACATAACGCACAAAAAGCGAGCAAATTTTGTATACAAGCAGTTAGATTTAACCTTTTGTGACACTAAGTTGCCTTTTTTTGACATGCCTTGATTTTGTCCCATCAATCTTCACAATGCTTTTCATTTGGTAATGTATAAATAGTGTTTTGTTAAGTTGTAGTTTTGTAGTCGATCCCTTAAGTCTCATGTTGTTGTGAATCAATAAACGTTTTAATAAAAATTATCCAAAAAATGTGAGATCTCACTCCCAGGCAAGATGAATGTGCACTCTTTGATCCAATTGTTGGCATAATGAACAACTTCTTGGTCAAATGTTTATAGTACCTAATGTCTTAGGTAGGGAATTGTTTTACTGGAGTATAATTTTCATCTACAAACAATCTGAAGATAACTTACTCTTGCAAATTATAGGGACTGTATTTGAACAGAGTAACATGATGAAATTAGAACAAAATCAAAATCGGAACAAACCACAAACATAATGTAATTCAAGTCTACCAACTTCACGACATGCCTTGAGACGAATTTACTCATTTCTATGGTACTTGAAGGGATACCTAAAGGCGTTCTTCTAGTTGATAGAGCTCACATGTAATTTGAACCACATTTTTCTATTCATTGTAGGAAACGAAGTAAACTTGTCCAAGGCAAGATGCTTGAATTAAATGGGCTAAATGTATTCTATTGTGATGGTAAAATTATTTTTTTGTTAATTTCGATATCTGCGAAGCTTCATCCCGAATAGGGTGGAAATTCTCTGCCTAATTGGGGCGTGGGGCCAGGAATCATTGTCTCATTGGGTAAGGGTCCATCTTGTTTAAAATTCACTTCAAAATATAAGTCTTATATCACACAAAAAGAAAAGAATTATTATCAATTCTACAGAAAATTTTAGTGGTTCTACGAATTGTAAAGATAAAAAAGTAATAATTTTCGCTAACTAAAGACAATAAAAATATAAAAAAAATAAAAAATACAATGGGGGCAAGGATCTGTCCCACCTTGGACACCTTGGGTGTGGGATACAAAAGGCAAAAATATTTTTTGACGGGATGGGAAACAGGAATGATTGTTTCGATCCCGTCCTATTGTTATCCTTAACTGTTCGAGCTTCTCTTTGTTGACTAAGGCAATGTTGCCCACTCGACAATGAGAGGTTTTATTTGACTCCACTAATCAATTTCGCATCAATTGATTTATTCCATTAATTTTACAAAAAAAATTGCATTAAAATTTTTTATACTCAAATAATCAATATACTAATATTAGTTATTAAACCTCCGTTCGTCTTCCATTAAAATTATCTTTTCTTGAAAAAAAATTAAGTTTTAGAATAATAATTTTTTGGAGAATTTGTGACTAAAAAATAGAATTTTTTTTGAGTTTTCATACAAAATATTTTATTGTGTAAATATATGGTTAAAAATGAGTTTGAGAAAAAAAGAATTTTGATTTAATGGAAGACAAACAGAGACTAAGTCGTAACGATTCTAAAACATTAAATATAAATATAATTTAGAAAGTTTAATAAAATAAGAATAAAGGCGATTGTCTATTTTCAGTTGTAAAAATAAGATAAATTCCGAAGTAGAAATAAAAAGAACTGCATAGTTCTCATGTATAATATAGAACGAATACAGTATACAGAAAACAGGTTTATGTTAGTGTTCTTGTGTATTTTCAATTTTATCTCGAGTTTTGAGCTGCATGATTACAAGAACGTAGATCATTTAGATATAGCATATAAAAATTAAGCATATTAAAAAAGTCCTAATTTTGAAAATATTCAGTAATTTATTGTAATTATTTATTACAGTAGTCCATGAAACGGAATACAACATTACTTACATTAATCTTCATAAGCAAACCCATAAATAGTTTACGGTATTACTTAACTCCTATCAGATGTGTGATGAAAAAGTTATCGATCTTATAAAATATTTGATTAAAATTAATTATTGATTCAGGTTTGAAAGCTTACAAAACATAGTTATAAGTTGTGAACCACGATATTTTACTGATGAAATTGTCTTGAAGAATGAAGTAGAAGCCAGAATGTCAATTTGAGTAAAGCGAATATTAGTTTCCATGTTCATCAACATGATGAGTCAAGGCTTAGGGCATCTCCAATCCAATCCCTTTGCACCAAATTTTATCAAATTTTTGGTGCAATTCATCCTAAACCCATTGCAACATTTTGTTAAAAAATGGAAAATATTTCTACTTTGGAATTTTTGCAGTTCTTTTTAAAAAGAATTGCAATAGTTACTTGTTAAAAAATGGAATATATTTCCAATTAGCCAATAACCAAATCCAAGTATAAATGGACAAGATTTCAACCTTCATTCATTCTTAAAAAACAGAAAATACAGATAGGGGAGAGTTTGGACAGAAAATTCCAAGATGCTAGAATCTTAAGAATAAGCTTTGGATCCAATTCGAAACAAAGAAAAATGAAGGCCAGATTCCCTTTGAAAATTCTAAATTCTAACCATTAGTAATGTATTTCATTTATGTTCAAAAGCTAGATAAAACTTGGGTCCAAAATTCCAAATTGTCCAATAGGAGGAATTTCTATTTTCTTAAAAAATTAACATCAAAAAAATCATGCATCAGGAAATTGGAATCCACCATAAAGCATAGCCTTTATTGTGAAATCATAACTCATAAATGATATATCAAAAAATGAATTAGAAGAACAAACATCCACCCCTCAAAAAAAATAAAAAAAAGGAGGAGAAAAAGAAGAGAGGCTCACGACACACGAGTCATTTCAAAGATGACATCCGACAATAGGGCAGGGGCGACGTGCCAGTGGCGAGTGTACAACGACAGGGCAACGAGAGGGAGGAAGCTCCGTCGCGGATTTGGAAATTGCAAATTGGAATAGCCGAATATGTTAGTATTTGGATTAGGAATTTAGGTAAATAGACTTGTTATATGAAATTAAATTAAAGCAGCCTGATTGTATTTGGCCGCGCTTGGCGCCAAATCGAAGGTGAGTTTGAATTTAGGTTTGTTCAGTTCCAGCAAAAGGAAATCATCCGCTTTTTATATATTCTCTTAATGCTGAAGATTTCGTCTTGTGCAGAATTTGTGGGCTCTAAAACTGCAATCCAAATCCGAAGTCATGCCCAAAAGTTCTTTGCAAAGGTCGGCCTTAATTCATTAAGGACTAGTCTGTACTAATCGTACATAAAGATTTGTAGTATATTCGCTCATTGTCTAAAAAATTTCTTCAATTCCAGGCCAATAAGGATTCAAGTAATGATGCTGAGGGATCTGTTAATCCAATTGAGATTCCACCTCCTCGGCCCAAGAAGAAACCTCTCCATCCTTACCCTCGTAAAATAGTTGTTCCATATAAAATAGAATCGATGGTTTCACATCAACCTGAAATAACACCTGTACCTTACACACCGACTAGTGAAAGAGATACTCTCTCTCCAACCTCGGTTTTATCAGTAATTCGTTCTGATGCTTTTGAATCTGCTGAGGTGCATACGTCTCGTCTCTCACCAGCTCCATGTG